>APFE030122789.1:119346-130119 GCA_000404065.3 Pinus taeda | reverse complement strand
AATCATATAACTCGGAAAGATTTCAACGATAATTTTAAAGAAAAAGGTGGCCATCTCGAAATCAGGTAATTTACATATTTTTCCAACCTCGGGAATGTGACGTTCTACTTTTCAGAAATTTTGAGTGTCTTGATGACGACTTCACATTGTTTTAACTGTTGAGAAAGTTGGTGGTCTTGAAAGACACCATTTGAGTCGTGATATCTACCGGTAGATGCATTCAAATCAGACCGCCTTTTACAAAACTATGGATGGAGTACAAGGTTCTGAGAGCAACTTTGAATCGACAAGAAGAGAGAGGTCCATTCAATGTAAGAAGACATGATAGGATGGTGGGGTGATGATCTTTAAATGATTCTTCAACATTATCGACGGTCGGATTGGGGTAATTAATGAATCTCGGTAAATTCGTAATGAAGTATGTTATTACAAAATAGTAATGGTGATATTAAACTTGCGGTATTTTTTTTTTTAATATATATATCTGGGTATTCTTCATTTATAATTCTAGGTTTCTCTCTTTTTTTTCTAAAATTTTGTAGTAAATATATTTAAAATAGGTTTCCTATCTTTCACAATCTCACTTGGTAATGACTTTTCAAACATGTAATAGTCTTTTTTCTATGACAAAAAGAAACAAAATTTAAGAAATCAAACATGTCTCTTTTATATCTCTCATACATGTAAGAGCTCTACACCAACCAAGGATTAATCCTAAGCTATTTTATTGGTGGTGGCCTATCTCAATTAAGACACTATTTAGCACTTAGTGAATTATCTAGTAAGAAGACTCCTTAATAAGGCTTTTTCTATCTTAGATAGCATATCTGCAACTTGCCAATATTAAAAGTTCCAGTATTTCATAGATCCTTAGTTTGGCATAGCCCAATATGGTCAACAATACAACTTGCTTTGAATGTATTTCATGATGGCTTATATTGCAAATGGATCAAATGTTTGTTAGTCATATAATTTTTTTGCATTCCTATTAATGAGGATCATTCTTGATTTATAAAGACCATTTTGTATATAAAAATTGTTACATCCATAGAGGTAGTTGTTTTTACTATCCATGCATAATCGCATGTTAGATTCAATTTGAGTATGTTCATGTAGTACAAAGAAAATAAACCTAGTGACATATATCTTAACTTGTATCCGGTTTTAGTAGTTCCTTTTAGGCCTTTTGATTTTGTCAATTTAGACTTCATTAGTGGTATATCTATCAATCAATTGAAGCATGATTGCATCTTTATGGCAATATATTCAGTGTAACAAAATTATGGATGCCCCCTAAAGTCGTATAACTTTCTTCAATATGAATCCAACATGTTTGAACCATTTTTTATTACCATTAACCATTTGGAAACTTTATAATTAATTTTTGGAATCATTATAATATTTATAGAATCCTAACTTTTATTCTCTATCATATATCATATATAAACAAATTTCCAAACTAATGTAATTAAAACTTTGGTTAAGTCTCTTTACATCTACCACTGGGAAACAAGTAGTGGGATCATTCATTTCATATTTCATATTAAAATTTCAATATAGTCATTTATCTTCTTATAGGACACTCTCTTATAGAAGCATATTTTCGATTTTAGACACTTGGACCTTATGAAATTTGAATTCCTCTCCGATGTCCATCCACTTCCCACTAGTAGAGGGAGTAATACAAAGTTTCTTCTTATGTGTAGAACTCAGTTGAGATATATAAGAAGTTTGAAAACATTCTTCAATAGAAAAAAGAAAAGTATAAGGAACTTCACGATTAAAATTGAGTTGTCCACAAATTTTGTTATCCACTAAGTTTGGATGCAATTGTATAAAAAATTCTTCAAAAATAATTAAGGTCACAAGCTCAACACCATTTAGTATTATCTTTACACCATCATAAAATGAATGGGTCTTAATTCCTTCAATTTTAACACCCACCTCATCTTGGCATCCATGATTTGGTGAATATCATTCACTTCACTAATAAAATTTAGTGCTCTATTGTACTCCTCACATGGTCAACAAGTTGTATTTTCGATGTGCCCAAACATGAGTTCACACTTGACTCTTGGTATTCTAGCATTTAATTTCTTATGGTATGTTCCTTAATTGCATTTCTAGTTATGGTGCATGGATTTTATATGTTCCTTAGGTTCAACACTTATGTTAGTCACCTTTCATGGTTCATTTCTTAAGCGCATCTGTTATATACAATTATAAGACCTTAATTCTCTCTCTCATGTTAAGTGTCTCTAATTATACTTTGTGCCACTTAAGCGTGTCATTAGTTATGGTCTATTGCTTAAGTGTTTCACTAGTTATGATCTATCACTTAAATAAGTTTCTTATGTATGATGCATCATTTAAGGGCACTTCTTATGATGCATGAGTGGGTTACTTATTTGTGTTGTTTATGGTGCATCACTTATTTATGTCTCTTAGCAATATTTCTTATATACATCACACGTGTTATTTATTACATATGTTTGGAATTTTCTCAAATCATGAGGAAGTGATTTCATAATTATATGTTTATCCATCTTTCCATCTATTTAATTTACATTATGATAAAAGAGGTAATTAACCCTATTATTTATAAATTGTAGTAGTACTGTAATTGTAATTCAACAACTTAACAAGGAATAGACCATGTGTTTCAATACCACATTAGAAACATGACATAAAATATTATAAAGGGAGTACACTCAATTGAAATGGGATTCCCTACCTTTTTGTCTTCTCAATTTGTGTTGTAACTTGGACCCTTGGGATGAAAATTGATAGAGGAATGCGAAATGGGATGTTAGGATAAGGTTGTAAAAAGGACTGTAACTAAATTTTGATGCATGGACACAAAATGTTATATAAACAATGTTTCAAGGATGAAATTATGGACTTATAAGGACTTAAAATATGACATAGACATGCTTATGGACATAATAGGTAAAAAAAAAAAAAGTACTTAAATTTAATGTATGCTTAGATTAGCATTAAAATGAGATGAGAAAAAAATTTCATTTGAAGATTCAAATGAAATTTAAATCAAGACACCATCAAATGCATCGTTTTTGTAACATTAAATATTAAATAAAATTTGGGAAAAAATAGATGCAGGAGACATAAATTTAGAAAATAGAGTCTTCTTATGTAATATTGATTGAAGTTGTAAATCGGCTCACTCAAGTGAATGCATTATAGTGATGTTAGAGAGATAAGGAATTGGAACAATGAATAAAAATTAATTCCAAGAAGAGGTGGTGTTGATAAACATTTTTGCAACACCAAATCTCAATTGATCATAACTCAATGATTCATGAATTTCTCTACATTCCATTGGATATTTCATTTGAATAGATTTGATAAATAATTTTTTTGAACTTTGAAATTCATAATATTGGGGTTAATTCTTTTTATATTTATAGAATTATTAACTTATTGTGTACTACATATGCATGAAAAATATAAATATATAGAAAATAGAGAACAAATACAACAATCACTTAGAAGACTACAATAACAGAAGATATGACTTGGGAAGCCCTTTTGAGGGAAAACATAGCTAGAAGGTGAGGTTTCTTTACTCTATTTATTTGAATAGAAATAGATGTAAGTACAAATGAGTGAGGTTTTTGGCCCATTAGCTAGTACATAAAACAAAATCTCTCTCTTTCTCTCAAAAACTATCCCTAAATGTGGAATAAAATGCAATAAAAAACAATCAAACTAGGTTTCCTCCTAGTAGCCCTATTATAGCACTGTCTGATAGCCAATTAGGGTTTAAATTTGATGTATTCAACCCTCAATATGAGTTACAAGTTGACCCTTCTAGAGTGTTCTTCATAATTTTCACATGGCTAGAACCTCTTTCATGAGTAATGGGTGTTGAAGTGTCATCCTCTTGAATTATGGTGGACAATTTTGATAGCTCAACATCTATGAGTCACAACCTTCTAATACAAGCTATGATTGAGGAAATTTTTGCATCATTGGAAAGTTATTTTTATGTATATTGTGGAACCTCAGTCCATAATAAGGTTGGGATCACAAAAACTGGTCATTTAAGGTCTCAAAATGGCTCATGAAATTTTTCACCAAAAAATTTCTAAAGTGGGACCACTAGTAAAAATGATCATGTAAGTTGATTCCTCCAAATTTTCCACTCTCAAAGCAACAAGATGGATGAAAAATGATATATTTGTCCAAGCCAAATCACTCAACATATATTTTTCATTCATTGTTGATATATGAATTGATGCTATCATCTATATAATATAAAAGATAACTAACTCCCATAAGGTAAGGAAGATGTAGTCAAATTTAATCATGATAGGCACTCCATCTATTTGTGCGTTAACCTATACAATATAGTTGACATAGTTGAAAGCACTATTGGTTGGCTTTACCAGTTGACTCTCTAGTTACCCTTCTATTATTACCATTCCATTAGTTATTTCCAAAATATCTAGTTGTAGCTAAAGTTATTGTTGTATCTAGTTAAATTTGAAATAGTTTATATGTAAATTCATCGCTTTTTTATAAAAATAGATATTTATTTCTATTCTTATTTAATTAAATTAATATATAGTATTATGTATTCCAATTTGTTATAAACATTATTGCATTGAAATATGATTTAGAGTAAATATTGGGGAGACGTTGGCAAGTTAGTGTTAGATAATGTTCCATTAAAAGGAATATCTCAAATAATAAAATTAATAATAGAAATATGCGTCCCTGGTCGCAGTGCGAGACAAAGGACAGCCCCATAAAGAAAAAGTTAATGGTCAGTATTCCAAGGTAAAACACCACGGCACACCACATGTTCGAGGCAATGGGTGTGGTGGCCTTATGCATGCACAATATTACTACCATAAAGAAAGGTGGCAGAGTTACCAAGGGAATTTTTTTGGGTAGTAACGCTTGTAGTGCGAAAGAATTTGGTAGTTTCTATGACTTGGTACATGTGGTTCAGTGTGTGAGGCAAGGAGACTCTGATATTGGGTTGGTGCAACGTCTCCAAGAGTGACAGAGGTTCCATCAACTCTAAACACAGGAAATCACATATGTAAATTATTTTCTCCCCCCCTCCATCATGCTCCTTCGTGTTTTGTTTAGTTTGTGGGTTCTCCATGGCGGTACCGGGCTGACGTGCATTGAAAATTGGGGCTAGGGGAATGGTTTGGTGGTGGAAGCTTGTAAGAAGAAATTGAATCACAAGGGAACCCCTCCAATTTCAAAATGTTACGAGATTTTCCTCTCTTGCAGAGGGTTGATTTCGCTATGGGGTAGTACCACAACATTTGGTTCAGAGGCTAGAGGGTTAGGTGTTTTGGATAGTTTTGATATTTTTCATAATGTTGAAGCCTAGTACCTTATGGTTGGGCAGCTTTTGGCTGGGGACACCGAAGGCTTGGGCCGAAAGGTCTACGGTACTACTGTTATGAGGAGGTGTTATTGATAGGTTGGGATTTTACATGAAACTGGGGTTGGATATGCCATAATTGGAAAAACGGGGGAAGGTTTCTTGGTTAATGGGTATCTGGTGGGATGGATCCTAGGGTTGGGCAACCACAACCTGGGTTACAATGGCTGCAAGGTCATTATAGATGGGACGAGCCACTGGAGGGTCTAGAGGGGTTTCGACAGGTTGCTAATTTACTTGGGCTTGGGGAATGGTCCAAAAAGAGCTAGAACTAGGTGGGAGAGGCTTGGAACTTGCGAACTGGGTCGCCATGCTGCAAGGCCTATTTCCAAATGGCTGTTGGGGTGTTGCACCCATGTCTTGGATTGAAGTATATGCAAAATAGATATTATGTGGGTGTCCAAGTTGAGGCAGATGAATTTTCATGCGGGTGTGGGAATGGGTCATACTGGGCTCGATATTGTGTACACTACTTGTTATGCAATAGGTCAGGGGGCCACGACTACATGCGCAAAGGGGATGGTGGACTTCGGTGGGTGGTGGAGTGTGTGGGTGATGAAACGACATAGTATAATTGATTGGAAAGTTGGTTTGTTGACACCATGACACATACATAGAGTGGTAAATCTTCTCTAGGGGTTTCGAGGCCTGCCCCATCACTGGTTCAAGGATTGGCCAGCTCACATCAGATCATTAAGTGTCAGGACAATGTGGCTATGACTCATACTACAAAGACCATGGGCTAAGGTAAGAGGTCACATGGGACTGAGAAGGGAAATGAGCCTAGCTCCTTGGGAGGAAAATGTGGTAAATGGCCTATTGTGAACCTCATTAATGAAATGAAAACAACTTATTGAGAGGCGATGAGCAAGGAGATTAAGAGATTGATAGAGGAATGAGAGTTTGACCTCAACCAGTAGGCGAACGTGAATGAGATAGAGATGGAAGATTGGATAATCCTTGTGCCAGACCATCAACATACCCGTGGACAAGTGACTGAGTTTAAACAGACCCTTTACCTTTATTGGCTAATGAAAAGTCCCTTGGGAAAGGACATGGAGCAGATTTTGGTGAGCATGGCAATAACGGTTCAAGATTTTCCAATCTACAAACAAGATTTTCAGAAGTTGCAATTTCAAATGAAAAAACAAGTTGGACACCTTGGCTACATTGAGAAACACCTTCCCTCTTGGCTCTCATAGACAGAACTACGAGGCTCTAATGTGAAAGATCTGACTTCGGTTAATTCTGCCTCTATTGAGGACGAAGACTAGAATGTTGGTTTCATGTTATTTTGTTGATTACTTATTCAAATAGCTTTTAATTTTCAATATGTAGTTATATATGAATATAGGAAACTAGAATATGGGTGTGGACATGAGAATCAAACTTATATAGCTTGGGTAGAAAGTCTCCAAATTGTTTGCTACTCGATGGCATATCATGTGGTTAGGTAGCCAACAGACTTGGTTTCATGGTGGGCAAGTTGAGGAAACCTAAACTTATTTATGTGGTGTCAATTTGCTTACTATTAATGAAAAATAAAGATCTACCAAGCCTGCAAGAAAGAAATAGAAATGTGCATGAAATATGCACTATATTAACCAATTTTATTTAACAAAGGATAATTTTATGAGGAAGATTTTTCCATAGTTAACAACTTAAAAGGTCTTGAAAAGAACCTTGGAATTACTATAATTAGCTCATGTAAAAGAAAGTTGTTAAGCCCATAAAAATGAAATATGCTTCTATATATACACATATAGTGCATGAATAACAAAACATTTCCAAATATCTATTATAAAAATTATATTATAAAAATTAATTCTCTTGTGAAACGTTGTCTTCTTTTCCATTAAGAAATTGGTTGAATAGTTTGTTTGAGTATTTCTCTGCATCTACAATACATAAATTGATTTTTTTACGGATTCCTTCTAGCCTATGCAACATGGACGGTATATTCAAATATTAAGAAAGTAATAATGCTAAAATATTGAAAATGGTTGAATAACACTATGAGTATTTCTCTACATATATAAGACATAAGTTAATTGTTTTAGCGATTATTTCTAGCTTATGCATTGTTAGGTGGAGTATATTCATTGTTAGGTGGAGTATATTCAAATATTGAGAAACCAATAATGCTCAGATATATTTACTCAAACAATCTTTTTACTGTGATCAATTAAAAGAGCATAATGAATAAGTAAAATTCTTACTATTTTTAAGAAAACAAGCTTTCAAAAATTTATTTGTTATAATATTGGGATTCAAGGTTAAGTAGATTAAAAAAAATAATTAAATATTATTTACTATTATAGGTTATGTATTTTATTACAGTTAAAATGATTAACAAAATTTTAGCAATAAAGTGCTACAATATTTTTAATTTAGTTATTGAATAATTGTAATAATAATAATAAAATATTAAATGTTTAATGCGAAAACCATTTAGATTCAAAAAAATAATATTTATATTTTATGAAGATTTAATCTCCTCTCTCCACTTATAGAATCACAATTAAGATAAAGTTACATTAATAATGTTTATTTTCAAATTTTAATATATGATATGTCAATATTAGTTATAATATAATACTTTTATTTTTATTTTTTAATATTAAAACAATAAAATAATTTTACTATTTTATATACATAAATAACATTATTTCGAAATAAATGGTTGGGAGATTATAATTATTAGATTATATGCAATGTATATTATACTATATTAAAGTTAGTCTATCAATACAAAATCGATAAAATATTGACAATTTTTTATCCATGACTACTTATAAAAAATTGTAAAATATTTAATAAAAATTTAATCCTACCATCTATATAATAATTATTCATAATTTAATTAAATTTTGAAAACCCAATTTCAAAACTGAAATATCCATTAATAGAATTTCTTTTATTTTTTATTTTATATACATAAATAATAATCATTTCAAAAATGAAAGTTTGCGGACTTTATATATATACAAACTAATGTCTGAAAGGCAAAAGCTATTAATTGATAGCTTGACGATGGGTAGACATAAAGCGTTGGTTATAAAAATATATCAGCCAATGCGTGAACCTCTCCTTTTCTCAATTATTCCTTCATGGATAACTCACTTACTTTGAGCTAGTGATACAGAGAGGGAATCCGAAGTGAAGTGATGAAAAGGGAGGAATATCATAAAAGCAAATTTATTCATGTTACTAGAATGAAAATACATGGTTGATTATTATTCATTGAAATATTTATGTTCTTTGTTTATCTTATATTGAAATATTCGTGTATACCCTTGTTCCTTCTCGTTTACTTTATATTCTCCTTGTTCCAATACAATGGAATGCAATGGAAAGATCGATGAGTGAGTTCACAAGGGTTGAGCATCCCCAATCTATAGATTCTTATAGACTCAACTAATTTTTTTTTTATTATAGACTAAATTAAAAAAAAGGAATCGACGTTTTGATTATTATCCATTGAAATATTTATGTTTATTCGGTATCTCTTTGTTTATCTTATATTGAAATATTCGTGTATACCTTTCTTCCTTCTCGTTTACTTTATATTCTCCTTGTTCCAATACAATGGAAGAAGGGATGAGTGAGTTCATTAAGGTTGAGCATCCCCAATCTATAGATTACTATAGTCTAAACTAAAAAAAATATGATTGACTAAATTAAAAAAAAAGGGAACCCGTATATGATTGACTAAATTAAAAAAAAAGGGAACCCATGGTTTGATTTATACAAAGGTTAGGGTTGCGTGCCGTTATGGGTTGTAGTACGTTTCATAGAGACTAAGATCGTTACTCTGTAGGATAGTGTGTTTCGAGACTTTATTGAAGGAAATAGAGAAGCTTCAGGTTTACTTCTCCACTATTAAGAAGCTAAAATGGAATATTTAGGAGAACAATTTCTACTTCACTTTTCAAGAAGTTTAAATTTAAGTTTTAGAAGAGCGTTGTCAAGTTCACTTTCCTATTATTAAGAAGCTTAAATGGAACTTTTGGGAGATGCTTATTTGAGACAATAAGATGTCTTTCATCTATTTTCTTATTTTTTTCAAAGTAAATATCATATGGTTTTTTTTGAGATTTGAATTTTGGATCTCAAGTTTATATAATACTTCATAATATGTTTTCCAAACTAAACATTTAATGTACAAGTAGTCTCTAAGTCTCTAAGTCTATGAGAGAGTTGAACCCTGAATATTAGGTTTTGCATAATACTACATAATATGACAATCAAGCTATTCCCATGGAATTATAAGAAATCACATTATGTTCATATAGTAAATATTTTTTTTGGTGATTACTAAAGTTTTCCTTCCAAACATAAGTGGAACTTATGACCTTTATTTTTATTATAGATTTTAAAATCTTGTAAGATATAAATGTAGCTAGTTTTGTATTTTGTATATTGAGCAATTTATATTGATTTTCGTAGTAGTAATGGATGGAACATGGTGGGTTTTTGTATGAATATTTTTATGTATTGCACATTGGGTGTCGGTAGGGGGAGAGAGGGAGGGTGAAGCTCTTTTGTTTGGAGGGAGCAAAGTAATGTTCCAAGAACAATTAGGTGGTTTTTATGTTTGTTTTTTTGTATTTTGCATGGTGGATGGTAGTTTCGTAATTTTAGTTAAAGAACTAAAATATCTAATTTAACTTAAATGAATTATCTTTTTATAAATGCCACATTATATATACATATACATATACATATATATATACCCACATATTTCTATTTTAATAAAAAAAGTGTTTTGAAAAATTAACTATACAAAATTAAAATATGTGATATTTTTTTCATAATTACTATCCAATATTATTAAAGACAATTATTTAGAAAAACATCTTAAATAATAATCTTTATTTTAACAAATTATCGAAAATTTAATCTATTATACATATAATCAACATTATAAAAATAATTCATATTATATATAATCTAACAAAAAAATTACATTCTTATAATCCAAACAAAAAAGAAAATTACATTATTATCATGTACATGACCACATTAAACCAAAAAAGTTGAAAACCACAAATACAAAAACCAGAGAAGAATTGTGCAAAAGATAAACGCCTAAGAGGAACTGTGGCACATAAACTTAAATAACGTTGCGCAGTCAAATATCCAGCAGTGACTACAAACTTTTGTACCTTTCTCTAAAAAAATACCAAGAACGAGATAATCAACCATAATGTACTTTAATAATATTTCAAATATGAAAATTGACCCATAATTTAGTAAAACTTTGAAATATAATTTAGTAAAAATTTGGAATATTGTCCTCCCATAGATAAAACTAATATAAAGAAGAACTATTATTCTTTTAT
>APFE030122789.1:0-116780 GCA_000404065.3 Pinus taeda | reverse complement strand
CTCTGGTCTCTAAGTCAAAATTGACCAAAATTAACCGTTGGTCAAGATAACCGTTGGAGACTCCGCTAACTATTTAACATACAAAACTGGCTACATGTGATATAGGCGGAAGTTCCTCTTACATTTATATAACCTTTTAAAATTCTTTTAAAATAACTGAAAAATATTATTTATATTTCCATATTTCAATTAAATACATAAATAAATCATTTACTTTATTTTAGATCAAAAAAAAACTACTGATTATATTAAAATTATAACAGTTATCTATTATATTAATATATTTATATATATATAATATTATATATTCATTTTAACAATATTACCATCTCAATTTTAATAACCTGATGAAAATGTAAATTATTTTTCAAATTTTACATTAAGAAAATTGATTCATCAAAATTCATGATACATCCTCAGTCAAAATACAGTTCGAACTTGTCATAACTCATATAATCACTTAGAGAGCTACATATAAATAAATGGTAATAAATAACCCTACCTCGGAACTTCAATATTTTAACCGACTCCACGCAGCAACCTGTTGAATTAAAATTCCAAGACCGAAAAGTTTCCCTCCATCTTACTAACACTAAGAACAGTGAAGTCAGTGACATCAAAACCCAAATGCCTACCCGCAGAGGGCATATGAATAGATTCGTGGTCTCGACCTTAACCAATCAATGTAAATGAATTCATGTTGGGCGGTAGAGGCTCTGGCTCAGTCACTTGTCACCATCCACTAGCTAGCTGGGTGAATGAATGAAGATTCAGTGTGTAGTCGGAATTCCCTGCAGCAGCTAAAAACAAATATTTCCAGAGCGGTACACAATTTTAGCAGGATACAGGATACAGTAATGTGCAGTGCGTAAACGTGACTAACGGATGAAGTTCTTGCTTTACATAAGTGCATATGTGTTACAGTGTTTAAAATTCATTAGTGACTAAAAATACCTATATGTGCCACTATGTTTTAAAGTTCAACCGCAATTATGAGCTTTTAAACTTGCCAAATTTGGTAGTGTGTTGACCTTCAATCTAATGTAATAATGAATTTATTCTCCACATATATCTAACAATGAAATAATGGCTGTGTTTACACATATATCTAACAATGAAATAATGGCTTTGTTTACGGATGCTGGAATTTTATTTGGAATGTATTATTTTACCTAGAATTTAATAATTTTTAGATTAAGATAAATGTTTCTTTGGATTAATCATATTTTTAGGATTGGATTGATTTTTGGAACCAATTAATATGATTTATCTTCGTAATAAGGTGGAAAAAATCATAAAATCTTTACTATTTATTCATAAAGATTGTATAATTTTTTCCACTTTACTCTGAGAATAAACCAGTTGATTGTGAACTTAATCTTAAAAATATGATTAATCCAAAAAATATTTATCTTTATTATAAATTACAAAAATCTCAAATCTAACGATTTTTAGATCTTACAATTTTAAATTTTTAATATTTTAATAATAATTTTAATACTAGAAATAAATTTAGATCATTAAAAAATTTTGAATATTGAAATTCCGCAATATAACTTGATTTTTAAAACTTCACCCTAAATTTAAAACTAACATTTTCTAGCAGAAATATCAGCTGTAATGAAGGATGATTCAATGTTTTAGAAATCTTAAGCTTTGCACACAGAAGAAAATTTAAATATATATATTTTAGGCATAGAGAGGATAGTGATCCACTTGCATTTGAACTTGTCATAGCTGCGTCTTCTTTCTGAATAACAATTCTATATATCATTTTCCCAATTTTTCTCTAGTTTTTATTAACCATTTTTAATACCTTAACCACTTTTAATACCTCCTTAGCCCGTTTTTTAAAAGGAAATTTAAATGTCCATCCACTTAAAATATTTACATTCGTTGTATGAATAGTAATCTTTGGTTTTATATCCGTTTTAGAGTATCATAGAGATTTTGCCCAGTGGACACTAAACTTATGCATTGTGCATTGGGTAAAAAGTAAGATAACAATTTATATTCTTGTCTTTTCATGAGTGATGTAGGAGCATATGAGCACTTTTTATTAAAATTGGAATCTATAGTTTTGAAAGAGGAAATCTGGACGATCATTGTAAACTTGGGCAAATTCTGTTTAAACATAGCAAAATGGATGGAATTGATAAGGTATGATTAAATGTAATTATTTGCCATATGTGTATAGAGAGATTTAAGGGATTTAATTGAGCGATTGTGGAAAAAAATTATGGTTTTTAAACGATCCCTCTCTTTTGTAATTTCCTATATGGGTCTTAAACTATCCCTCCCTTTTGTAATTCCCTATATAAGAGCGTCTATGTTGTGTGAAAGAAGGATAAAGGATACAATGTAGTTGCAAGACAATTACTCGCTAAATCCATGAGGCCTTAGCCTGTAATCGAGTTCTGTATATATTTGAAATATACGTGTTATTATACATCTACGTGTTATTTGAGTTTTGTTTTTCTTTGAGGCTTTATATATACGTTCCTTACTGTAAGTTAATAGTTAATAGATATATGTGTGTGACTGTAAAGGATGAAGTTCCTAGATATATGTGTGAGTGTAAAGGACGAAGTTCCGATGAACTTCACCTTGAACAGAGTATGGAAGAGTGAGTTAAATAAATGAACGAGAATCGTCAGATTTAAAATTTATCAACGGAGGAGAGGTATTCAATTTACACTGGAGTCGATTGAATAGCACAGGGCAAATCGTCGGATCAGCTAAATCGACGGATAATAATGGCGGAAGAGGAATTTCAACAATGGACCCCATAAGGTTTTATACAACAGGCTTAAAACCTCGATAAGTTCTAGCAATCCAGACTGTTCGCTGATTGAATGATAGTGTAGTAATCTTGCTCGAATGTTCGCTGATTGAATGATAGTGTAGTAATCTTGCTCGAATGTGCGCGTGGGTTAACATTTCTGGCGGACCTGACACTTTGTCAAAGAGAGTTAAGCTTATTTGGGTTCCATTCTAACCATTTGTTAATTGATTGGTCGGATTTTGTTCTTTAAAAAGCTTCCAATATATATGCGTGGACCCATAACCATAACTCATAAGTCCGCACACGTAATTTTGTAAGGATACAATTTTACTACGAAAAGGTGGCTTACCTGTGATCAGCGAGGATGGTGGAGATTATAAAGTGTTTATTATAAAACACTAGTGGCCATCACATATAGAGAACGTGTTAAATGATATGCTTATTGATAGTTCAAAAGAGGTTCACGTTTATTCATTCTCATTTGTTAATGGGAATGTATATCAATATCTTTATTGACACAACATCATTTACATATAAGAAAGAAATGCGAAAGCCCAATACCTTAAAGCGAGTTTAATATGATGCGTTTCTTTAACGAGTCAATGTTTCTAGTAAATTAACATTTTTTAATTTTTTTTATATGATTATTTTAACAAATTTCTATTAGATCAATTTTCATATTTTTTCTATTTTCTATATAATCATTTCGATACTTTTTTAGTTAATGCCATTTCATCACAATTTTACTTCATGTTATTTTAACATTTTTTTAATTAATATTTTAGTTAATACTATTTTAACACAGTTTTGGTTAATGTTATTTTAACACTTTTCTAATTATAAATTTATTTATTTCATCTTATTTAACTAAGCACATTATATAATGTTACAAAAGCTTATCTATATCTTTAAATTGTACAAAATTATTGACTACATTCCATATCATTGTCTATTGATTCTTTTCCCTAGAAAAATGGTGAGTAAGATTCATCTATAAAGTTCCCATTAAGTGTTCATCTCATTTTATATGGGATCAAATATCTATTAAAACTTTACTGGTCAATCACATATATATAGTGAAGCAAAGGCCAATATAGCTAAGTCAAAAGAGCCTCACATTTTTTTTTTCGCAAATTTAATGTCAATGTTTGTATCAAGATTATTAATATTAATTAGTATGGATTTATTTTAATTTTAGATTTAATTAGTATGGATTTATTTTAATTTTAGATTTATAATGTACAAAAAAAAGTCAATTATTTTTAATCAAAACATAATTTTAAAATGTAAATTTGAAAAAAGAAATTTAGCTTAAAAATTTTGATTCATTTTAATAAATAATAAATTCAAAATTAAAATAATTCCATATTCATTCTTAAAAATAAAAAAACAACATTTTTGTCCTGCATAATAATCTTAATAAAAAGAAGAGCAAGATGCATGGTACAATATCTGCGGTGGGTAACCAATGAAGTAGTTGCTTTAAATAGGTGTATATTTGTTACCATGTTTAAAATTCAGCCACTAATGAAGTAGTTGTTGCTTCAAATAAGTATATATTTGTTACCGTGTTTAAAATTCATTAATGATTGAAATATCTATGTGTTCCACTGAGGCTTAAAGTGAACTGCAATGCCAATTTGGTACCTATTTCCTGTGTTGAGATTCCCTATAATGGTACTTAAATGATATATACGAATGACATAATGAATGGTTTCGACGTATAAATGATATATAAGAATGAAATCATGAATGGTTTCCACGTATATCTATGTATGCCACTGACGTTTAAAGTCAACTACAATTATGAGCTTTTAAACTTTCCAAATTTAGCATCTATTTCCTGCGCTCACATTCCATATAATGCAACAAAAATTTATTCTACACTTAAATGATATATTAGAATGAAATAATGAATGGTTTCAACGTAAAATACTAATCTAAACCGTAAACCGAGGATAATGATTCATCACAAACTTTGTATATCATTTTTCTAATTTCTTTTCACTTTTTTATTAATGATTTTTAATAGCTTCCTATGCAATTTTTTTAAAGATTTTCTTCTTTTTCCATAAACTGAAAGTATTTATTTTTGTTATATTGATACCCATCTTTGGTTTAATATCCATTTAAGAGTATCATAGGGATTTTAACCAGTACACTCTTGTGCATGGGTAAGCATTAAGATTACATCATTTCTTTTTAAAAGAAAGGGGAAGAAGCATTTATTATAAAGCTTTTATGTTTTGCTAACTTTTTATTTGGAATAAATCTCCAAATTTTATGGGTAATCAAAGATATCATTTAGTAGCTATCATGTAAAGACAAGCTTATAAATAGGTAAAAATGCTCACATTTATTCATTTTCAATTGTGAATGGAAATTTATATTTAATAATTTTATAGCATAAATTTATTTAGTGGCCATCATGTAAAGACAAGCTTATAAATAGGTCAAAAATGCTCACATTTATTCATTTTCAATTGTGAATGGAAATTTATATTTAATAATTTTATAGCATAAATTCATTCACATATGAGAAGGAAACATGAAAGCCCAAAACCTCAAGCATGCATAAGATGATGTTTTTTTTTAACCTATTATAATCCTTTAATAAAGTCCGACTAATTAGTGTTATAAAGGGAAAAGTAAAAATAAAAATTGAATTTAAATGTTTTCTCTTCATCAAGTTCATCAAGTATATTAAGTAATATTATAGATATTTTGTTTTTATTAGTTTAATTTCTAATTAGCTGCATTCATTTCACAATCAATTTGGGTTGAATGTGTATTATTTGGTTCTATTTTCATAGTTTTAACTAAAGTTTTGAGAAAATGCTTAATATTTTTATTTTTGCATAAATTCAAAATTAATTTTCAAATTCTCAGTAAATGTTATTTCTAATTTCTGATTAGTTGCATTCATTTCAAAATCAATTTGGGTTGAACATGCATTATTTGATTGTGTTTTTGTAATTTTAACCAAAGTTTTGAGAAAATGCTTAATATTTTTATTTTTGCATAAATTCAAAAATAATTTTCAAATTTTCAGTAAATGTTATTTCTAATTTTTTATTAGCTGAGGAAGCACTCATGAGATATAATTCCCACTATGGAGGGCATTTTATTTTAGTTTTTTTTCTAAAGCGTGACGATTGATTTTAAAATTAAAATAAAGGTAATTTTGTGAGTGGCCATTGAGTTGGTGAGTGCTTTGACATTGCCACTATTATGTTAGCACTATGCTCAATGATGCAATAATTGATGCAGTTGTAGGACACTATTATGTTAGTGCTATGTTCAATGATGTGAGAATTGATGCGGTTGAAGTTTGTTTTCATAGGCCCCAGGGGTCTGAACAAATGTCGAATTAATATTATTTTTCCTTGTGTGGAGGACAGAGTATGTGTGGGAGAGCTGACATCCTTTGCATAGTGAGTGTTGTGATACTAATGAACAATGCAGTAATTGGTATGGTCTTTTTCTGTAAAATATTCAATGTGTAGAGGACAGAGTATGTGCAGGAGAAATAGGGTCCTTTGTATAGACAAGGGTGCTAAATAATTTTTTTTTTCAATATGTGTTAAGAAAATGTGTTGTGTGGTAAAATGAATACGTGGATGGCTTTGTCTTTTTTAATTATTGTGTAGGAATTTTTTTTTCAACTACAAAAGTAGTTGTACAAAGGTGGTTATGCGAAGCTAACTGTTGATGTGCATGCAAGACACTGTTATGTTAGTGCCTTGTTGAATGATGCGAGAATTCATACAGTGGACGGTTGCTCCCGTAGGCTTCAGGGGTGGGCTAAACAAATGTCAAATTAATATTATTATGCTCGCTTGTGAAGAGGAAGAAGTATGTGCAGAAAAGTTGGGGTGCTTTGCACAGGGAGAGTAAGGGTCGTTGTGCAAAAGATGTACTGTTCAAAGGAAGGAGTATGTATGGGAGAACTGAGGTATTTTTCAAAGATGCTGGTGGTAAATAAATTGTGTTTTGAATCCATGTGAACAAAAGTGTTGTGTGGTAAAGCGAATGTGCAGAAGGCTTTACCTTTTCTTAATTATTATTTACGAGTGCTTTTAGCAACTAAGAAAGCAATTGTACGAAGGTGGTTGTGCGAAGCTAGCTGTTTGGAAGGGATCGTGTGTAGAGTTCCAAGAGTCAATGACTAATCAAAGGGCATTATTCAGTGTAAAAGTAGTTGTGCAGAAGAAGTTGTGAGGAGGTGGTTGTGCATGTGCAGATGTTATGGAAAAGCTCTATGAAAAGTTTACTAAGATAATAAATATACAAGTCCATTTTTAATTCTTATTTAGGTAGGCATTTCACAGCATTGTTTATAAGCGATATTTTTTGAATGGATTTCGAGTTTATTTTCTAATCTAATTTATTTAGAATATGGCAAGGATTCATTGAAATCACAAGTTTGATGGATGAACTCTTCACAAGCGAAGTGCCCCAAGGGTTTTTGAGGGTGTTGAATCCATATATGCAGTCAAAAAACTAGTTTAAACAACACAAATCAAGATTTCAACACAATTTTTTTTCCATTTGATTCTAGTTAGAAATCTGCTAGAAACTCCAAAAAGTATCACATATAGATAACTCTTGTATTTCACAACATATGGCCATTAATTAATATCATTTTCAAAATTCAATGAGTTTGAGTGCGGAAGTAGTTGTGAGGATGAAGTTGCGCAAAGTTGGTTGTCCATGTGAGGAGGTTATGTGGAGAACAAATCCATGTGCGAAATATTTGTGGAAGGAGGGAAGTGCAGAGGGGTCTTTTAATTGTAATGTGTTTTGATGTAATTTTTATCATTAATATATTTTGTAGAATGTGGAAGTGCATACAATGAAATATTGATATCTTTTTGCACATAATGCACTATGTTGTTTGGTGGTAGTCTGTGTGAAAAACAAATTCTCTATGTCCAAGATATTTCAGACCCATGTTTATTAATATCAGTTTCAAATTTCAATGACTCACGAAAGGAAATTGTTCAGTCTGAAGGTGGTTATCTGTGAGATATTTTTGTGCATAATTGCATTTGATTTACGGTTTCATCCATACAAATCTATGTTGTGTTGAAAGTGTACGAAAATCATGTTTGTAGATTTGATGTTTTATTGCTTATGTGGTTTTTTGAATGCACGAGTAGGTGTGTAGTTAATGAATTGAATGCTGAGATGACTTGTATTTACCTGTAACTTTGTCTTCTATTAATCAATAGACAGACATCAGGACAACGAAAAATACTGATGGTAGTTTTATCTTTGTAGCATGTTTTAGATGCAAAATGGTGGGTGGTGATTACTATGGAAGCAAGACAAGAAATATTTGAAATAGCTAGCATACTAAGGGGGAAAAATGCTATTTACAGTGACAGAGAAAAAAATGGGGCATGTGATGTTCCCTCTTTCAAAACTGAATTTAAGAGCTTGGAGTATTGTTTGAGCTTTTGTTGCCTTACATATATCGTTATCTGTGAAGTTGAGGTTGGACGATAGTAGTAGTGCATCGATAAGAAAGTTGTACAATACTGCAATCTTCTAAACCCATTTACCTTTGTCGAGTTTCTTGTTCGCGTCTAGAAATACTACAAATTTTTGGTTTGTAAACATTTTCTCTATAATAATCTACAATGATCTGCACATTGGTTTTCTCTACAATACTCTGTAAGTTTTTCTCTACCATATTATGAGAAATGAGTGTGTCAACTTATTTGTAAATCAAATTTAGTTCGGTTTTACAAAGTAGTGGGTAGTAATTGTCAAGTTGATTAATCATACGAGGTGACTTTACTATTGTGTGGCTATTATTGATAGTTTTCCAAGATTTAACTTTTAGTAATTAAATTGTTTTCGCATTTACAAAAATCAAAGAGATTAAAATTAAATGTGTCTATGCGAAATAAGATTTGCAATGCATCATAAACGTATATCAAATTTTGCAAGAAATAGTTGTGTTAAGTTATTCGTAAATCAAATTTGGGTGCTTTTACAAAGTCGTGGGACCAATTGTCAAGTCGATTTTCTATAGATATTAGTTGAATACATGTTGGCATAATGTATATTTTTGAATTTCCTTGCACACTTTACTATTTGTATTTATTATTTATGGAATTCTCTACAGAGGCTACAATTTCACGGGAATAACAAAATTCTCTATAGGATCCAATGATTTCTTTTTCAAAAAATCAACTCATCGGAGCATTTGAATCATTTTTTTTTTTAATGGTGGATATGGATTTAGAACCATCAAGAATATTTGGGGCACCAAAAATTCTAAACCTTGATAGCTATAAGTAGAATTAAAAAATAATCCCATTTGTTTTTAAATTACTGTAGAAATTTCTATTGTTTTCTAGGTGAAATTGTGGTCTTGTTAGACTACAAAATTATTGATATATTTACGGGTCTTCAAAATTGACCGAAAAAACAAAGGAAATTTGGGCACATTGCTGATAAAATATGGCAGTGATTTTTTGTAATTCGAAGTTACGGTTGTTGATTTTCATGATCTTGGGTGTTAATCATGTGTAAATGGTCATTTTGTCGTCTTTTTTTAAGAAAACAAAAAAAAGAAAAATGAAAAAAAATGGTTTACAATGATTTTTGGCGGTATCCACAAATTTCATAATGGGGTTTTTGATGATCAACGAATACATTTCCACTATTATAGAAAATAATTCAAACACTTGATTTGTTGGGGTTTTACTAAATGAACAGAGAAAACAATGATTTTTGGCTGTGTGGATGAACTTATTGGCTCGATATACAATGTATACGATTGGATATCATAATTTTTTTTTCTTATGGAACATATATCAAGGATCTTGAAGTGGGAGAAAAGTGCAAAGAAAATGCACAGAATGCTTTTGGAATTTCAAAAAAAATTCCTATTATTGTCCATAAAAGTTGGCTTTGTTATCTATAACTGTTATTTATTTAAAGTACCATGTGTAGTAGTGTTTCACATGAGTAATAGTAATAATCAATATTTTTGAAGAAAATCAAGAATTGTAAAGTGAAATGGGATTTTAATACATTATTCATTAACATATTTTGTTTCTCCCCTTGAAAAAAAATGGGTAGAAGGTGAGGGAAAGAGGTTATTTCAGAGAAATTGTTTATCTCTATGTAGATAACTTTGATTTCAAAAAGAGGGAAATTAATATAGGAGTGACAAAGGTTTATCTGAAACCCAATGTATTTATATTGTTATTCAGGTTTTTGGAACCGAGCAAGCATGTAGAATTTTCTGTGGATAGTTTCCTAGAGGTAGAAGGATGCAAAATTGACATTATGTGGGGATTCATCTATGGAAGTTCTAAGATTCCATCTGATATTTCTCTTGTAGATACTTCTTTGTTTAGGCAATCATTTATGGATTTATGTTGGCTATTTTCCCATTTAGTACTGCTAGAAAGTACATCACAGGTCCGGGAATGGATTTTCTATGTGCTTTCTGAGACACAAGAATAATTGTATGTAAAATTAGGCTTATGTCATTTTGAAAGGATTAGTTATTCATTTACATAGATTACCCAAGAACAATAGGTTATTTATGATGTCATATCTGCTAACAATTCTCAAGTTAAGGAATGTGCTTAACGGGTTTCCCTATAATCTTGTATTCAATTTTCAAGAGGAATCAATGTAGTTTTGGTATCCTATATTGTCAAAGCATGAAGATTATTTAAAATTTTGCTTAATTAAAGATGGCTTTATGGGGAAGGTGTATTCCATGGTAACTGGACAAGATCCTTCTCGAACATCTATAGAGGCTGAGGCTCTCCTACTTTAAAAGGGGGAATATGAGGAAAGAGAAAGCATTACATATATACAAATTTATGGTTTTGAAGATAAGCCATTTCATTTTCCAACCTTTGTTCTAGATATGTATTTTATTGGTAAAGTTTTAGGTAACACCATTGTTGGCTATCTATATTTGAAAAATGAAGAGATAATTTATTCCTTTTATGTTTTCTATTGGAAAAGTGAATGTGAAGAATATATCTCACACTCTCCTTTTTGCAAAGTATTTGAATTCTTTCAGCTTAAGTAAAGATTAAGCTCTTAGAGGCTTTGAGAGAAGAAGAATTTTCATGGAACACCTTAAGTCTATGAGATATATGAGCTGTTTTTTGATAAGTAGAGAGGAGAGCATGGAAATTCATAGTGTATTAACAAAAGACTAAAAATTGCTAGTAGATGCTCGACAAATTGTTGAAAAATAGATCATCGTGATGGGAGAGAGATCTAAGAAAAGAGGCTCAAACCCTATGCAGGTATCTCAATCTTGCACATGTAGTACCAGTGTTGCTTCATCTACTAGCAAAAAAAATAACTACTAGAAGTGAAAAATTTCTTTTCAATAGGCTCTCAGGTAGTGGGGATGATGAAGGGCCTCCTTGTAAAGTACATCTAGAAAGAGTGCACACAGTTGAATAATTTCAATCCAAGAGTGCACCTGAAATAAAGAGCATTGAAAAAACGGTGGACATGGAAGTTGATAACATTGTACTACCTGATTGGGTTAGTACTTTATTGCATGGAAATTAGAGAATAATGGAGGAAATTGCTAAAGAGGGCATTACTTTCAATTACCATTTTGTCACATTGTAGGATAAAAATTATGATAAGGGAAGTACGAGATTAAAGATTGAAATGATACAACATTCCAATAGGAAGGTTGTTGATAAAAAATAATTGAATGTTGATCTATCCTCTATTGCAATTCATGGGTTGATGAAATTCGACGAAGTTAGTGGTGAAGCACTCATGAATTCTAATGGTGGATGTTACAAAACATTTTTTCACTATCCCTGTACTCCCCATAACTCGATCCTGGAGGACCTCTATAGTGACCCTCATGCGTTTCCCTACCATGATGAACATGTCCCTAAACCCCTCTTCTTATGTAGAACATTTCCCTCTTACATCATTTCCCAAGAATATTCCTTCAAATTTAGTTTGCAAGACTGACACTAGCACTCAGTTTCTTCCCTACGCTGATTTGTAGAGTTTAACATTGGGCCTAGTGTTGAAATATGCTGGCAAGCCATTCATGACCCATGCCAACCCTCTTTTGGCAAGTTTTTAAAAATGGAGTGGAATCTTCCAGGTCTAGAAGCTTCGTGAACAGAAGTCTGGTAAATGATTGAGCAAGAGAGAGAAGAGAGAGACTGTTTGGGATCCTTTCCCCTATTAAAATGGAACATAAAAGGGATAAGGCCTCTCCCATACTAAGAGGATCCATTTCCCCTTTATCAAAGCTATATAAACTCCTCATTTTCCAACCTTAGCTAGCTAATGAAAGGGCTAGAATAATATGCAAATATTGATAGCCAGCTTGAGAACCTTAGCCTTCTATTTTGTGTTTGTAAAGGGATAATAAGATTGTAGTGTTTGGTTTGGAGCAAAGAAAAATAAGCCTTGAACTTCTATTGTTTTGAGGGTAAATCATGAGACCTTAACAGTGGTGTTGGAACCTGGACATGTCAAAAGACAGCAACAATGCTAAGGTGAAGGTGTACTTTCCTTTGTGCCTTATCAATAAAACAACTGATATTTTTCTCCTATATCAATTGCATATGTTAGTTGTTAGCTTAAGACTCCTTAGCCTCTTAAGTAGATTGAATATTTTGTATGCTATCATGTGTGCTTTGTTTTCTTGTCCCATTGTTTTAGGTACTTGTTTGACACTAACGAGATAATCACTAGAGGAAAGGCAGAAGGACTTCATCAGACAAGGATTAGCAATACAAGAGGTAGGATATTATCCTTACTCAATCTAAGGGAACTTATATTAGATTGTCTTGTTTGTGGCTAGACCCTCTCCCGTGGGCTAGAGTGATTATCTCTGTCCACAGAGAGAATATTCCTACTCCACAGTGGACATGGAAGTTGATATCATTGTACTACCTCATACGGTTAATATTTGTTTTCATGGAAATTAGAGAATAATGGACAAATTTTTTGAAGAGGAAATTACTTTTGATTACCATTTTGTCACATTGTAGGATGCAAATTATGACAAGGGTAGTAAGATATTAAAGATTGAAAGGACATAATTTTTCTAATATAAAGGTTGTTGATCAGAGATAATTGAATGTTGATCTATCGTTGATTGCAATGCTTGGGCTAATGAAATTGCATCAAGTTGGTGGTGAAGTTCTTGTGAATTATGTTGTTCGATGACACACAGAAAATCAAAAGTTGAAGGAAAAACTAAAAGATCTAGAAGATGCTTTGAGTGTAGGTCCTTTGCTGAAGACTCTGCTTGTGATAGACAGATCTTAATTGACAATTTCTACTCATGACAAATCTAATAGATTTGAGAAACCTATCAATCTCTTGAGTGCAGTGAAATCATATACTAGTAGTAATGTATCCAAAATATTGTATATTATTGAATCTACATGGAAGTTTGTTTTTCATCTGTGACATTTAAAGAACAGAAATAGGTCATTTGTCAAATTGGTCAAAAAAGAGTTGGATGGAGATAGAGAATTCATTGAAAATGACCTGTTAGCTTTTAGTCAGAAGCTTGATTCACTGTCTGAACTAGAATGAGATAAATAAGGGTTGCCTGATGATCATCAGATGAGGTAGATCAAGGCCACATGGTATGGGAAAATCTAAACATTGGAATACATTATTTATGAGTGTGGAGACATAAAAAATCAAATATCATATGTATACATCAAGGCAGTGGCGATTTTTTAGGATTTAAACGGTTCATGTATTACATATGAATCTAAATTAATTTCAAAGGAGAAGTTGATGGTTGATTGGGAGAACTTGAAATAATCACAAGAAATGGAGTTCGATGATATAACTAATTTTAATGAAGACAAAATTAGGAAATGACTAAGTAGCTTTGTTGGTGTCAACAAGTAGTACTCTGCCCCAGTTTTGAAATTGCAACAAGAAGCAAAATAAATTGAGCAGGAGATATTTAATGAATGTGTTAAGAAGGACATTAGCATTGCTCTGATGAAAGAATTCATTGGAGCTAAAGTGAAGGAATTCATTGTAGGAAGCCTAATTGCAAGAGATAGTTGAGGGATGAAGAATATTAGACTCTTTCTTTGCATATTGTAATTGTTTTAATACATTGTAACATTTGTTGTTTCTTATCCAATAATTTTTCTATTTAAATCTTACGTGTGTGTTATCCTGGAATAGTCTAATTCTTGAATGAAGTTCCTTATTACCCATTGCAGATGACTTTTGGTTCCAATAATTAAACATTTGTTTTCTAGTATTTTCTTTGTGCTTTTATATATTACCTATTTTTTTATAATGAATAACAATTAAAATGCATTTATTTTTATTATGTTCTAATACTAAAACATTTTGCCAGTTATTTTAATAATTCTTAGATAATGTTTTACATGTGAAGTTGTATCTATTGCATTTGTTATGACTAGCATTTAAATCTAAATACAGGTACACTTGTCGTAACTATGTTGACAACTATTGAAGGTTGTTCGGCCAAAAACTGTGCCTATTATGTTGCATTTGTCTTTATTTATGAATTCATGTAAAAAAGTGAGAATAGCACACATCAGCATTTCATTGTATGAAGTTTTCATTTTGTCAGAATTGGGATAAGAGTTTTCATTATGTAGGTGAAGCTTCCTAGAGTGAAATATCTACACAACGACATATTATGGTGATAATAATAAATAATAATAATTATTCATTGAACTATATGATCTATTTTTTCGAACAATTGTGAAAAAACTCAATATTTTGTTTTGAAATGGTCAATTTTAAACCATTTTTTGTATGTAATTTTGTTATAAACATATACAATTTGTTTACTTAAAGTAAATATAGATAAGTCATACTAAAGATAGAAACTTTTTCTATTGTGCAAAGCTTTTTCTTGTGTGAAACCAATATTAAAGCTTATGTTGCAAGTCATAAAAGTCATAGTAGTCAATTGTAAATGAGTATTTGTAAACCGTTACTGAATACAAAAGGAGTTGTGTCGAATTGGTTGTGTGAGTGGAGAGGCTATGCAAAGAACAAATGCATAAGTGGAATTAAGTATTTATATAACTCATGGTATATATAGAAACTTGTTTCATTGTGAGCTTTATGATTCAAATGACATTATCTAATAATAAATCTTACCATCTGAAATTATTTTTTTAATAATAATAATCTTGTAGCTGAAGTTGTAATCGATGCGGGAGGCATATACTGCATATGGAAAAGAAGTCAAATTGTAAAATTACATTATGTTGAAGTAGAAGACAAGAGAAAAAGAAGAAATAAAAAAAATATGCTTTCATTATGCAGAGTTCAGTTTTTCCATTTTCGTACATGGTAGAATGACATTAACAGTTCGATAGCCTTTTGGAAAAATGGATGGATCGACACATAATCGACAATGTAAATTCTATTACCTATAAATTGACATCGATGTAGTAGTGGATGTGATTATTGACAGTCTATAAACTAACTATCACGATTACAAAACCTTCGCATTTGATTTGATTCATAAATTTAATTTAATTTGTTTAGTTTGTTTCACATTTCATACATTGGATTTGTTTTGTACCATATGCTAGTTGGTAAAAGTGGGTGGCTAGAGTCATTTTTAATGTCATCATCAATGTGAGACACTGAAAATATGAATGGCAAGCTCAAGGAGGTAATAATCATTTCAAGTACAATTCCTTCTGTCTATGTTTATAACACCTCTTTTGCAGCATTTGAGCAACATACCGAAGGCATTGATATAAAAATTCATTATAAAATGGGTTATGAAGAAGAAATCCTTGATATCAATGGCCAAGGGATGACCAATCCAATCATTGTACAAAAGAGACCAAAGTATCAAGGATTGGGATATAGTCAAAGGGAGTTTGGAGAATTCTCTAAACAGTTTGAGGCACATCAATCATGTAAGGATGATATGTCACACCAAGATGGTGGTGACAATGTTCATTTGTCTCTCAAGAGGGATGAATTATTGAACGAACCTTTCATGTCATCATCCACCCCACATCGTGAAAACTGTAGCCCAAGGGACATGCATAAATCTCATGGGTGTTTTCCAATGCTGATAATTTTGATTGTTTGTGGAATATGTATCCTTGTAATCTTTGTGATGCATTTGACCATTGTGTGGCTATATGTGAGCAACAAATGGTAATGGTTAAAAGGATGGATCAAATTCTAGGTATCAATCATGATGGATCTCCTTTGCATGAGAGGACTTCCTTGTTGACAAGTAGGAGAAACTTCTTTTGTACCCATTGCAAGATGCATGGGCATGGAAATGAATGATGTTGGTAATTACATTCGAAGATTCATTCCAAGAATGGAAAACATAGTGTGAAACCTAATGCAAGGGAAGAACAAGGTGGGAGAGACATCTTACAACAATCCTAAAGAAATCTTCAAGGAAAAGTTGATGCAAAAGAGAACCCATAAGCCTAGGATAAGTAACGATTGGGAAGACTGTTTGTAAAGTTTCTTTGTAAATTTTTAATTACTTGTTGTTGTTTACCTATTTGGGTACTTTTGTAAAGTGAAAAATAATAGTCACTATGTGCAACAAGTATGTTTCATTAAGATTATGTTATTGTCTTGTTTATAAGTCCATATGTGTAAGGGATTTTGGAATGTACAAGTTGTCATCGAATTTTGTCTACAAGCTTGTCATGTACTCACCGATGTAAGTATTGAAGATGAAACTTCTTGTGGATAGAATCTTTGTTTAATATTTTACAAGATGACTATGTTTTTGTAGTCAAAGCCAATTGTTTGATTGAATTTTTGCGACAGTGTAATTTTATGTACAACCTTAGTTTGAGGATGGTAAAGCAAGTTTATATTGCTTTTGATTTGTAATATGGATTCAAGTTTGTCTTCAACAATTGAACTTCAATATGAAGTTATTTTGAGTTGTGCAAATATGATATTCAAGAGAATGTTCATATTTCACTAATAAATGTTTTTGTTCCTGCATTAGCGATAAATTTTATTGGCTTGATTATTAACATGAAAGTATGTCTTAATGAAGAAGATAGGTGAAGTGCCTTGATTACAGCTTCAAGGGAACCAAATGAAAAGATAACATATGGATTGAATTTTTGGGTAATTTTGAGTTTCAACCTCATTTTATTTACTACGAGAAGTAATGTTTTTGGGTCCAAAAGTTCCTAGTGGGGGGGTGTGATCAAGTGATTAAATTTTCACTCAAAAATGAAAGCACCTATAAACTCTTGAAACTTGCATCAAGTTGAAGTGCTATTTGTTCTAAACCTAACAATGTTTGTTTCACCTCAATCTGACACCATGTGCTCAAGTTATCACGCTTAGATCGTTTGGCCCAACAGCTAAAAAATGAGTAGGTCTATTGATTGGGCTTCCATACAGTTGACATCATCCAGGGTGATTGTGTAGGTATGGATCAATCAAGTGCTCCCAAGTACCAAGCTCTAGTTCATGCATGTCTTAGTAGTTTGACTGGTTCATGATTTTTGTTCATCTCTTCTATACTTTTCTCACTATGTCTTGTTGAGGAAATTTTACTATTTGTCCTCCGATGTGGAATTGAACTTCTTATATTCTCAATGGAGAGCTTGTAGGGACATATCTTTGTGATCTGTTGGCCTTTTGGAGCTCAAGAAGAGCCTACCTAGGGAGTTTTATACATTTTGGGTCTAATGGTAACCTCTATTGGCTGATTTGAGCACATCTAAAGGAACTTTATACAGGTTCAAGTCAATGGGTGTATGGATCAATCAATGTTTTGAAGTAGTTCTTGAAGATGTTGGAGCATGGAGAAGAACTTGTAGTGGTTTTATTACCTTCAGATGTTTACTACAACAGTTGTTACTTGCAAGGTTTTAACTCATAAATTCTTTTCTCACTATGTCTTGTTGAGGATAGTTTTCTATTTGTCCTTCAATGTTGAATTGAAGTGCTTATATACTCACGTGTGCTCATTTTCAGATGGAGTACATGGTCTTTCCACAACACGCCTTGTGTTGTTGACATTTTCATGATTCACTGTAGGTTGTCATGATGTTTATGTGAGATTTGTTTCCAAGAGAATATTTTCTTGAAGGGGAAATAGCAAAATGTTTTATCAACAAACTTTGATGGACTACCATTCCACTTAATAAATGCAACAATATAGCTATGTTGGAAGGCCCAGGTTGTACCCTGCGAGAGTTGAAATCCATCACCAAATCATTATGAAATGGAGTACAAGGTCTTTATACAAGATAGCTTGTGCTACTTATGTTTTCATGACTGTAGGTTGTCATGATGTTTATTTCAAAGTTCTTTGTAGGAGAATATTTCCTTGAAGGGGAAATAACCACATGTTTTATCAGCAAATTTTTATGTACTACCTTTTCACTACATATATGGAGCGGTCTAGCTATGTTGGTAGGCCCGAAGATGTAGCTCGAGGTTTGAACTCTGTCGCCAAATCCTTTGTTCTACTAGACTTCATGAATTCATGTATCATCCATGGATGTTTTTATTCTTATGCTTAAGTTTACATGTGAAAACTAACTCATAAATTGAAGAGACCTTTCAGAAAACATGTGTTGTATTAAGACCTATTTTTCCTTGCAAAGCTTCAGAGAAAAATCCCTATTTTTTGGAAGAGGAAATTGACCACCTACTCTATTTTCATATCAATAGCATAAACAAATCTCCATACATCTATAATTTTATCCATGGATGTTTTGATGTTGCAGTAAGCTATTGAGAATGCACTTGTAGTGTCTATTGAGAAACAAAGTGCAGAGAAATTGGTACTGAAAGAAACAATAGAGATATTGGAAAATGATTTAACTTTACGTCCTTTGTTAATGACTCCAATTGCAATACAGATTCAACAATATCCAATTCCCACAACTAGAACATCTCATGGATCCATTGGAGCTCTACAATTGCTTAATTCATTCAAATTTCATATACTCAGTAATATATTCCAGAGATTAGAAATCATTGAACATGCATGACATGTGGTTTCTATTCTGCTACAGTTAGCACAAGAAATCAAATCAATTGTCAATTTTCCGAGAAGTAATGTTACCAAAGTTAAGCATTTCATTATCAATGACTTGCCTTCTTTTAGTCAAATGCTTGAATTATTTCCTAAAATGGACAAGAAAAATAGAGAAGTGCCAAATGCTAATCAAATGAGAAAAATTGATATTGGTTGCTGTAGAAGAACTAATACACTAGAAAACATTATTTTTCAATGTGAGAGCATAGAAAACAAGAGAAGCGATTCACTTCTAAAGGAAATGCAAATTGTTGAAGATGTAGACAGCCCATGCATTATATGAAAATTTGAATTAATTACAAAATATGTGCTAACATTTGAATTGGACAAGAAAAAATAGTCAATAGAAGAAAATTTTTATGTTATAACTAATTTTACTCCAGAAGAAATTACAAATGGCTAGTTGGCTTTGTTAGTACTAATAACAGAAAAAATGTTTTAACTATTCAGTTACAAGAGGAGGCAATGGAGATCGAAAAGAAATTATTTGATAAACATGCGAGGCTAGAGGCTACAATGGTACCAATGAAAAAACCATTCATACTACGTTAAATACATTGGTTTAAGAGGCCATCCATTTAAAAGGAAATTTATAGTAAAAAAATTAGCCTATACACTTTCATAAATCATAACTGTCCTTAAATATTTACATATTTTTTTTTGTTTACTAGTATTCAATTATCTTTATTTATTAATTTTACTAGTGTCACATAGTATAGCTGCTGAATGCAGTTTCTTGTTTTCTTTCAGAGTTCTCTTTTTGCAGATTAGGTTCATGCATTTAATTTTTCTAGATGAAGAAGTAGGTACTTAAAGAGAAGATGCCACAATAACATACTGAATAAGCCAATGAACTAAGCCATTGAGTATTTTCATTACCGATACAAGTGATTCACACTGACAAGCAAAGTTCTTAATTATTATCATCTAATCTTCTATGCATTTGTATTCTATTTATTTATTTCGATAATAGCTATGATGTTTGAAATTTGAAACTCGATATTGTTGTTGTTACTGTGATTGTATTTCTTATTGTTATAGACTTATGCATTGAGAATCTGTATTATCTTATTGATACATATATGCCAATGACATGAAACTTGAGAATATTTTCTTCCACTATGAAACATAAGTAATATTCATTGTCATCATATTTTTAAATTTGTTTAGAGCATGACACTCAGGGAATGGATTTTGTTATGTTTCTTTGTGGATGTCTATAATACATAATGTAAGTATTTTGTTTTATTTTGAAATGAAAGGGATATATCAATTTTATGTGTGTCTGATTTCAATTGGCCTTATGTCCCACTATGTAACCTTTAATGGTTTAATTAGTGGTAGAGATTTATGTAAACAAATTTCCTTGTACAGGAAGATTTCATTGTGTAGAGTACAAAGACCTCGATGATGAAAGCTTGAAATATTCATCCACAAAATGTACTTAATATGAATTTTCGTTCATATTCATATTTACACCAAGACAAATGTTAATAAGGATTTGACTCTTGGAAGACCATAAACTTTCATCAGTTGATTAACAAAAAAACAATTGTGCGAAAGAAATTGATTTTGTTGAAGTGCAGAAACTGTAGTCGGCTTGCAAAAGGTGTTCACTGATAGTTGTGCTTATTCTCGAGGGTTGTTCCATTGCATAATTTAAGCCTATGGATCTTTAAATAAAAGCCATATGCAGAGATAAGAAAATCCACATGAATGCTTCGTACAATAAAAAGTTGGACTATACTATTTCACTCTACACTAGAATAATATTAACATTAGAGTATTAGCAAGCAAATATTTAAATCATACTATTAATAAGTATGAACATTAGACATGTTGTGGTTTCAAATTTGAATATACCTTCCCTTTATGTCAATTAACTCAACTAGTAATAGCTTATATGTTAATATTATTGTTTTATTGCTTCCAAAATCATAAGAGGGCTTCACATAGTTACATTTTGTATTAATTTTGAGAATATACATTAATATTAATTATTATTTTATATTTAATATTTTAATTATTTGAGATAATGCAAATCTAGATAACGTTGTGAAGTGATGACCACTTTTTCCATATATATTGAATTTGGTTGCCAGTGAAACCTTATTGACAATGTGAATGTAATTTCTCAGTTGAGAGTAAAAAGGTTAAATTTAAGAACCTTTATTGTAATTATAAAGTTTTCTCAAGAGGAAAAAGAAGCTTACACAAAATTTCTTATGCAAATAGGAAATGTGTGGAGCATATGATAGTGATGGATGTATAGAAGTAGAAATGTAGCAATACCTACCTTTCTACTAAAAATTTAATAAATCAAGTGTATAGTTAGACCATGTCTATTAATTCAATTTATAACAAATTCATATGTCAATTTTGATTGAAGAATGTTATCGAGTGCGGAAGTAACTATGTGAAGGTGGTTTTTCATGTGCATAGACTATGTAGAGAATAAATGCTTGTAGTGGGTGAGTTACACAAGTGATTGTGCGAAGATACTTTTACAAATTTCTATTTTGTACATAATATATCGTATGAATGTTTACGTAGAACGCTGGTATTTGTGGAAGAATGAGAAATAGTATTATCTTTCATAATGGGGAGATTCTACTATGCGGAGTATGTAGTATGTGTGGGAGAGCAACTATGTAGAGATTTGATTTTGAAGCTATGAATCTTTGCAAAAGACTAGGTATGTGTAGTAGAACATAATGAATAACATTGTTAATTTCCATTGTGCGGGGTGGTGCATATGGTATTGTTAAACAATTAATGTTAATATGTGAGTTTTTTGTGCACGATGGGTTTGTTATGAAACACAACACATGTGCATTTGTATTATATTGGAATCATATGTGTTTAATATTGACGATAAACAAACTAGAAAAAAGGGTATGTGCGAGGGACTATGGGGTTTCCTGATTGCTTTGACAATGTGTTATTTGTTGGAGCATTAGTGTTAAAAATGATCTTTATGGACGATGTAGTATGTGTGGGAGATTTCAGTGTGGAGAGCTATTACTTTGCTAAGATTTCATATTGGAAACTTTATTTGGCATGGATAAGATTAGGAAAAAGTATTTTTTGGAGAACGGGGGGTGTATATGGAAATTTATGTTAAACTACTAATGTTAATCTACTATTATTATTATGTTTCATTGTGTGGGTATTTAACTGTGTGGAAGAAGGGGTATGTTTGTTGATTTCTCAAACAAATCTCCACTTAATATTTCGTTGTAAAAGGATACTTTTGCAAATTTGTAGATCATATATTGTATATCATATAAATGTTTACAAACGGTGAGGTATGTGCAGGATAATAGGGAATATTCTTATTTTTCTTTTTGAAAATAATTTAAAGTGTGGAGTACAAACTATGTGCGAGCGAGAAGTTTGGGAAGCATGTCCATATATAGCATGTTCGGAATAAGTTGTGCATGCGTCATTGTGCGGAGCAATCATTGTAGAAAAATCATGGGTTGAGAGAAAAATGTGGATGAAATATGAACCCCCATAAAATATCCACAATGATATCATCTAAGTCCAATATTTTCTCTAATGTTATTGCGATAAAAAAATATGCATTATTTAATACTAAGATATTAGCAATAAAATCATTTAGTGCCAAGTCTAGTGAACCATATATTGAAATCTTCCTATGTTTAATGGACTTCCTCTGCACTTCCACACATATGCCTAATTTGGAACATATTCGGAAATATGAACATAATTTATAGTTAAAATATTATTAATAATATAAACATTAAGTGTGCATTTTTAATAGTAAAATATATAATCAATTAAATAGAAATAGTATGCAATATTTAAAACTAAAATATTATCAATAATCTAAGCATTGAAAATTTTATTCAACAAATATGCACTATTTAATATTAAAATATTAGCAATAAAAAACTTTTGTGCTAAGTGGGGCGATACAAACATTTGAAGCTTCCTTCACACAGTGGAGTTCTTCCGCACTTATGCACCTATGCCTAATTTGAAATAGATTTAAAAATACAAAAGGATATTCAAAAATACAAGTATCTCCATTATTTACGCTTAAAATATCATAAATAATATCATACACATCACTTTCTTACCAAAATGTTAGAAATAAAAGCCAATAATGTAAACCTAATTGTCAATTAGTAATGTGTCTAACCAGAAGGTGTTATTGAGTACAAAGATATTTTCCAGTCTGTGAAAAGTTTTATGCAAAACGACTCAATTAAATAGAAGTAGACGAAGAGTTTTTACTGTGGGTTTGTGTAGGATATTTGTTTTCAAATGTGAGATATACGAATTTGTGTTATATTGGAAGCACATGTGTTTTTGATGGCAATGAGGTAGCCAGAAGACAAACTATGTTCCACACATTATAGAAATATACTGTTAGAGGCATTATGAAATATTTTCATAGCGCCCCTAGGCACTCTATTCTCATCATTGGGCAAGAAAAATCACTTGTGCTCATTACAGGTTTAACTCTACACCTATGAACATGTCCCTACGATTAGGAATGGCCTCCCTTGTCTCTTCTATTGATGGTTATTCTTGGCTCTAGAAAAATTGTGACAACATCGATACCACTAAAAAAATACCTAACATTCAAGATTCTCTAGTTAATCACACTATCTATACTCAACCACTATCCCCTCCTACCTTTTCTGTGTCCAACATCACTGCATTTGATCATTGGCCCCCTCGAATCAACATACAACATGTTTATGCCTGCAAAAACAAAGATGTTGCAAAAATATACAATTTGACTCACAAAAGCAAATGTGAAAAATGACCCCCAGCTTAGAAATCAGGCAGTTGTATACTCATGACATTACAGGCCTTATCCACATGGGTTCTGGAATAAAATCAAATGTATGTGAAATTTATAACACTTAGATAACAACACAGAAAATCACAATGCAGAGCTACGGAATAAAATGTTGTTTGTCACGTTTATTTATTTATAGCTATAGATTCGATGTAGGAGAAACATCCCCCTCATCACAATCAGTTCTCTTTTTATGCACATCCTTAGCAACTATTTCTATTACTAATAGAGGGAAGCTGAAAATACACAAGGAAAAATGAGTCTTATTTTCCATGAATCTACAACTTATTTAGATTTCGTATTTACATTCTTTAAAATCTCAATAAAGGAGACAAGGTTGACTTTTCTAGCCCAACATGTGGTCAGTCCACCACATTGTCAAACCCCCTTCTTTTTCCATGATGAACTTGGTCTAATTGTCCTACATCAGACTCCCTGAGAAGGAAAACTCATAAGATCCTACTCATATGGTCCTCGATAGAAAAACCTTCCCTCTATAGAGATGCAACACTCATCCATGTATAATCCTCAATTGGACGTTCCTTCCACTTGACTAAAAACTCCATATACTCCTTTCCCCTTGTTTGATTTGAAATCTTGGTGTCCATGACTCTCTCGACCTCTAGATCCTTTGCCATAGGCATCTCCTTTATCCAATTTTGTTCGCTAACCTTCTTACTACTCCCACTTGTTGGAGTGGCATTCTCATCATCATCTTGATAGGGATAAAAATCAACCACATTGAAGACATGTTAAATACCTAGGCCCATTGGTAGCTCTTGTTCATAGGCATTTGTAGAAACCTTTCTGAGTATTTAGAAGGTCCTATTTTCTTCATTTTGGGCCTGCTATACTCCCCTCTTGGGAACCTCTCTTTTGTCAGATGTGGTAAGAGAATGTCCCCTACTTCAAAACTTTCCTCTTTCCTTCACAAATATTCTCTATGTTTGTATTTGTAGTTTTTGTCCTATAACTTTTGTTTTATTTCCACACGTAATTCACATACTGTTGCTACAAAATCCTCCCCATCAATACTTATTTTCTCACGTCTTCCAAAATGTCTTACCTCACAAACTCCTCTAGGGTGTATTTTATACAAGATCTCAAATGGACTCTTTCAATTGTTCCTATTTGGTGAACGATTGAATGCAAACCTAGATTAAGTTATTACATGATCCTACTGCTTGGGATGGCCTCTGATAAGGCTCCTCAATATGTTTTTGAGACTCATCTTCACAACTTTAGTTTTTCCATCAGATTGTGGGTGATAGGTTGAGCTAAAGTTCAATTTCATTCCAAGCTTCTTCCACAAAGTCCTCCAAAACTATCTTGTGAACCCAATGTCTCAGTATTAAATGATACTCTTTGGTAAGTTGTGCAATCAAACAACCTCATTGAAAAACAAATGAGCCACATGTGTAGCATCACTAGTCTTGAAACATGGGATAAAATATGACATCTTCATCAACCTATCCACAAATACAAGTATAGAATCCTTACTTTGATGTGTCCTCCACGAACCCAAAATAAAACCCATACTCACCAATTCCCATGGTCTACCTCAGATGGGTATATGAGTATAAAACCCAACATTTTGACTTGTCCCCTTCATATGGTAACATACTCTGCATTTGCCCACATATTTGCGCACATCAGTTCTCATCCTCAGCCAGAAGTAGAAGTGTCGTAGTTGCCCAAATTTATTTTCCACGCAAAAATTCCCAAGAAATCCTCCATTCTGCTTTTTGTGCATATAATTCTCTCTCATTGAGAAATGGGGAATACATAACTAGCCCTTTTTAATAGGAAATCATCCTTCAATATAAAATTCTTCAAGTGGCTAGTATCTCTTCTCACGGGGTTCTTGCATGCTTCAAAATCCTCTTGGAAGTCAACATCATCCTCATACAAGTCCTTAAAATTGTCAAAGCCCAAAATATGAACATGGATTTCCTACATGATCAAACATCTTTCTCAAAGAATTAACTACCTTGTTCTCTTGCCCACTCACATGTTTCGGAATAAAGGTGAAACTTTGTAGGAATTCTACCCACTTGGCATACTTATGGTTCAACTTATGTTGCTCTGTTATATATTGTAATGTAGAATTGTCAGAGAACAAAAAAACTCCCTGGAAATTAAATAGTGCCTCCAATGCTTCAATAGTTGAACCAATGCATAAAGTTCCCTATCCTAAAAGGAGTATTTCTGCTTTGAGTCACTCGACTTCTCACTGAAATAAGAAACATATCTTCCTTCTTGACTCAATACTGCTCCAATGGATGCACCACTAGAATCACATATGTCCTAGAAAAGCTGATTGAAGTAAGGTATTTTCAACAACAACTTCTCAGTGATTTTTTTCTTCAAGAGCTAGAAACTTTTCTCTAGCGATGATGTCCTTTTTTATTGTCTCAAAAATAGGTTCATAAATACCATTGAAATTCTTGATCAACTTTCTATAGAAGCTAGCTAACGTATGAAAAGTCCTAACATTGAAAAATGCTCTTCGGTGAAGGAAAACTCGCAATTTCCTCTATTTTCTCCAGATCCATTTTTAGGCCATCCTTTGAAATGACAAAGCTTAAGTATACCAACTTAGTCCTCATGCAAGTACACTTCTTCAAGTTAATCAACAACTTCTCTTGTTGCAATATTTCTACAACATACCTTATACGCCTAAGTTGTTTGTCCTTTGTTTGGATGAAAATCAAAATATCATCTAAGTAAACAATAATAAACTTACCAAAAAACTCCTTCAAGACATCATTCATCAACAACATGAAGGTTCTTGGCTCATTTGTTAGTCCGAATGGCATTACCAACCATTCATATAGTCCACTATTGGTCTTCAAAGTTGTTTCCCACTCAACCCCTTCTCTTATCCAAATCTGATGGTAACCAATTTTGAAATCAACCTTTGAAAAGTAGGTTGCCCCACTCAAATATTCCATCATGTCATCCATACGTGGCAATGGAAATTTGTTACTCATCGTCATCTTGTTAATTACTCTGGAATCTATGCACATCCTCCAGTCTCCATCTTTCTTTAGACTAAGCACCGCGGGGACAACACATGGACTTAAGATCTCCCTTAGCAATCCTTTTTCCACTATTCCTTGAAACGTCTTGCTTATCTCTTTATTATCCTTGGGTGTGGCTCAGTAAGTAGCTTTATTTGGAAGGCTTCCACCTGGTATTAAGTCTATGTGATGGCTTCTACATCTCTAGGGTGGCATCTAACTTGGCAAGTCATCTACCATGATATCACTAAATGCATGCAACATCTCTTGAATGTAAATGGGTAAATGTATAATTTCAATGTGTAGAGGTGTTACCTTTGGCTTGCAGACCACCACATAACTAAACTCTTCTTCCTCTATTTTCTACAAAAATTCCTTTCCTCCCAATATCAATTCTTTTGAGTTGCTTATCCCAGTTGTAATCTCTTCCTTAAAAGGTAAAAGGTTCTGCTTGATGCCATCATTTTCAAACTTATAGGTGTGTCTCTCTCCATCATGAACCAATCTCCTATCAAACTTCTAGGGTTGTCCCAAAAAAAGGTGGTAGACATCCATTGGGATGATGTCACAAACTACCTTTTCTTATATCGAATGATCTGGAACTCTACTTCACTCTGCCCACTTACCAAACATTGGTGACCTTTCCATAGCCATGACACTTTATATGGTGTCAAATGCTTCAAAATTTTCAATTAAAGTTTTTCCACCATTTCTATGGATACTAGATTGTCAATTCACTCATTGTCAATCACCACTTTTTAGTATTTTCCTCGAGCCTTACAAACATTTCTAAACAAGGATTTCCAATGTGTTAGTTTAGCAACCTTCTTGGTGGATTTCAGCAAGACCTTATTCATCATTAAAGCTTCTCCCATTTCTTGTGCACTTTCTACCATAGGTGCCTATTCTTATTTCTAGTTTAGTTACATATGCATCTCTTTTTCATCCTTTCTCATTCTTAGGACAGTTGACAAGATATCTATGACCTAACTATCCACATTTGTAGCAATGGTAGATATTCTCTCTACCTCTTTCTTTACCTTTACCTCTCTAGTAAGGTATTCCTCCTCTAGATTCACCTTCTTTCCCATGTTGTCCTTACTGTCTCGAGTTTCTTGCATTATTATTTCAGGCTGGAGCCTTCACCCTTCAAGTTTTCTATCTTTATCCTCTAAAACCATGAACTATGCTTGAATTCTACTTGCTCATTATCTCATCTTCTACGTTCAAGGCAAAATGGTAGGCTTGTTCCACCATCTAAGGAGAAAGCATGTTGATCTCATATTAAATTTCTAGCGTCAATCCAATTATATACTTTGATGTCTTCTCCAGGGTATCTTCTACATAACCCACCCTAGAATTCACCTTGTAAAACTCCTCAGTATATTCTCTAATGGTTAGTAACCTTTGCTTAAGCTTATGCACATATCTGTAGAGTGATAGATGATAGTATTTTTTGGAGAAACTTCCCCTTCATATTGGTTATCATATAGTACAAAGTTGTAATCATGGTTTCCCCTTTCTTATTATTTCATCATGTATATTGTCCCACCGCAATGCATCGCGGCCTTTCAACCTAGTTACCTCAATATTTACCTTCTTACCTTAATATTCTATCTCTTCATATTTGAAATACTTGTCTATTTTTCTAATCCAGTCCATCAAAGTCTTGGCTACCATACTTCCATCATAGATAGGCAACTCAGGTTTCAGTCTTGAACTTGAGCTTAAAACTGACCTCAATAGTTTATCCTTTGTAGCTTCATCCATAGATGCAAATCTTTCCACTGTGTTAGTTTTTGTAGCATCAAAAGTGTTTTGGCCATGAAATTTGGTGGAGAGGCTAGAATACATGAGATCTCCAAAAAGTAGAAAGCATTTCTAGAAATTCCAACTATAAATGAATTAATTAGATTATTAACAAGTTTTTAAATATTTCCTATGCTTAAACCTAGGGAATATGGTTAATTAATCATTGTTAATTAAGTAAAGGAGAGATTCATCTAGAAACTCACATGGAGCGATCCAGAGATGATCCTATCCATTTATTAAGTTTAATATTGTTCATTGGTGCTCCAATATAGGATTATAAGAGGAGGTTGATATGGTGATGGAGAAGACACTTTAGCAATTCGATTTCTTGGTAGATCAATTTCTAAAGTAGTAACAGTTAGTTGTTAGAGAGAGAGCTAGAGATTGAAAGAGTGAGAGAGGGGCATAGATAATGGGTTTAGAGGAGGCATTCCGAATCCAATGAGTGCATTTACAGAGATGCAAAAGAGCCACGGAGAGGTTGACATTTTGGCAGTGCAAAAACTTCCAGAGGCAATATCGATTTGACAAGATGGAGACACGTCTCCAATTCCAGGGGCTAAGAAGGAGTCTGAGAGTGTCGAAGAAGCACCTTTCTAGTTAGAAGAAGCCATAAAAAATTCATCAGAGACTGGGGTGAGGCTATGCATCTAGAAGGTTGTGCAGTGGGTAATGCAGAGGGTTACAGGGCCAAATTTATGAAGGAAAGTCATGCCAGGAGTCTATCTATCGAACGAGGAAAATTTCTCACTAGATTTTTTCCAATATTTTTCTTTATATGATTGCTAGATTTTGACATCTAGTTATAATAATAATTTGTCACTGCTACATAATAATAAAAAATTTAGTAGATGAACCAATTTTTCCAAGTTGGGTTTTTCTGAATTTTGTCCAAAAATAATTGTGTTATTTTTATGTGTGTACTAGCATTCTAACTTTCTAGCACATTATTTTTCCACCATATATTATTTGTGAAGGTTGCAGTGCATTTATTTTGATATTTGTTGTAACAGGGAATTTTTTAATTAATTAACATTTAAGAGAAATAATATTAGTTTGCGCAATAGGATTCCATGTTGGAACTTTCATAAGATATCATAGTGTAGTTGATTATATGGAGAGCTTAGAAATGAAGGAAAGGAATTTCACTGCTCATCAAAGGAAGCAAGCCAAACTACCTAACGGTAGCACAGTAATTTTTTGAGAGGCTGAATTACATAGGTATGTTTAGTTTTTCTGTGAGAGGGCTAGAAAAATTCAATCCTTCCAGATCAAATGATTCCAGAGGGAGACGGAGAAGCTTAGTCCTTTATTTGAGTAGATATCTAGTTGGATGGAGGGGTTTTGTAGTAGTTATCTAGAGTAGATGGAACATCAAGGTGGAAGAGAGAAGCATGAACAACAGAGGGAAAAATTTTCTTAGGGGACTTCCATTTTCTAAAGTTTGATTTTTCTAGCAGCATATTGGTAGTAGTTGAGTGCATAATTCCTCTCCAAAAGAGAGTGCGAGTAGAAAATCCAACATTCGAGCAACTGGAAAGAGGGATATTTTTGGGTTTACTTTCTCTAGTTTTAAGTTTCACAAATTTTGCATCTTTCCAAGGATGAACATACAATATTTTCATAGGAGGTTGTGTGATTTAACTAGAATGTAGATATGGGAAACATGTCAACTTCTAATTGTTGGAGGAAGTGTGGTTTGTCTAGTGTGAATTGCAAAGAAAAGAAGAGTCCAACTAGGCTCTAGGCTCAAAAGGAGATAGCGGGGTAGAAAATACAGGTGGAGGAGTAGTCTAAGACACTAGTGGGCTGTTTAGGTAGGGTCTAACATAGTTGAAACAAGGATATCGTTTGGATCAGTTTCAGATTGTTGCATAAGGACCAGCACCATTTCTATAGTGTCCCACAATATCATAATAGCAGGTTTATTGTTAGTAGATATAGCTAGTTATTTAGATGACAACTGCAAATCTAGTTGTAACCAGTGTTAGTGTCGGTATCTTCATCCCTCAGTCAGAGATCAAATTCTCTTGTTGCATTGCATATTAGTTGTCCTACCCAGTCAGTTGAATTCCATTAGGTGCATGGATCATCTGACAGTAGTGGCTTCCCCTACTTTTTCCCTCATGTCATTCACCTGCTGGCTCATGTTTATTCATAAAAAAACACATTCAATCACCCTTTTGTCTTTAACATTGCAAAATTCTTTTTAGGGCTTCATTGTCATTAGGTCTAGGGTTTCATTAGGGCTTCATAAAAGATTTTTTCAAAATGTCCAATAACAACCAGCAGGCACATGAGGAAGTTCCAACGTCAATAAATTTCATATCAAGTGTTCAGAGATGTCTCTTTCCTCAAAACTTTGTTTTGAGGAAAAATAGAGTATTTTTGCTTTTATTGTACAAATTCATGTAATTTCATCTTCTTCATATGTAAATCATTTCATATGTAACCATGGTCACTTTTCATAGCCCCAGTAGCTCCAACCCCCTGCAAAACAAGCAAAAAATAAGTCATTCAGTCCATTACGAGCTCAAAAAAGTGAAAAAGCTCAAAAACAAAGTTTAAAAATAGAGTGAAATTCCAAACATTATGAAAGTGGATTTTGTGAAATAAAAATTAAAGGCTCCTTGTATATAAGTCATTGTTTCAATTCGAAAAGCTCATCTACACTCAAAGACAAAGTGGAAACAAGGCAAAGCCGTGTTGGTGAGCAAGTGAGATAAGGTTGGTAAAAAATTTCCCCAAGACAGAGGCACGGTGCACTGGACAGGTGGCGCGGTGCACATAACTAGCGCAGTGCATCGGGTTGCAATTGCCAATGCAAATTTACACGGGCATGACACACGTAACTGGCACGGTGCGTTGGGTTTGATGCACGGCACATACAGCTAGCAAGCCTGAGACTTTCAACAATTCATTCCAAATCACCCAAAATGTGTGGATCATCATTTGTGGAAGTAAGTTAAGCCTTCATCACTGCTAGTGAAGTGATTTTTATGCAATTTATGGTGATTGCCTTATGGTGATGTTTTTAAAAAGAAATAAAACCCTATCTCTTGAAAAATTTCCTGTCTAGGGTTTGTATCTATTATTTGACCACCAAGTTCACCGTTCCACTCCCTTACTCCGTTTTTCCTCATTTCCCTATTCCCTAAACTCACATATCCCTAAATTCACTAATCCCATATCCCATGTTCCCGTTTCCCAAAATCCCAAATACAAATTCCCAAACCCTAGTCCTATACCACAAACTCCTAAATCATTCCCTAATTCCCTATTTCCCTAACTAAACCCTATCCTAACAGTCCCTAAAATCCTTCATTTTTCCCTCCCTCTACAGTCCCTTATATCACTCTTCCTTTGGTGGAAAAAGTCAAAACATATCATCAAGATAGTTCAAGACAGCTCAACACATAAATCACCTACTTCTCATCAAGACAGTGCAATAACTAACTAAGATGGCATATGATCCCTCATATGATTATGAAGAGGAGACACACAGTGACTCACCTTCAGAGGTACATGCACCCAGGAGGCGTCATAGAGGTGGTAAACATATTAGTGAAGAACCAACCTCTCTTGCTGAATTACAGGCCTGCCCTCTTGCCATCTCTTGTTTCCAACACCAGTCCTGCTATGAATTTTTTGAGAAGGTTGCTAGCATTCAGTTTCATCATGAGTTGGCTCATTTGTTTGTGTTGCATTTACATGATGGTTAAGCCACTCTAGGCAGTGTCACTTTCACATTGACACCAAAATCTATTTCACTAGCAACCGATATTCCCAACATTGGAGAACAATGGAACAAGAAGCAACAAATTGACCGGCAACATTATGAACCATACATCAAGCCCAGTTTTTTGAGACAGCTCAAGATAGTTTTTCCTTTTTGATACCTCAAAGACTCATATGCTCCTTTAATGAAATTGATTATGAAGTATTTCAGCTGTGAGGGCCAGTTCTCCCATTTATATGCTTATCATATCAGGTTGCTGATGCATTTTACCAAGGTAAGGATGATGAACATCCCTTACTTAATGTGCCGAAATATTGAGAAGATGACCACTCTAGTGCAGCACAAGAATCCTCAGCAGCAGTTCAATAGTATATATCATTTTGCTCTCATACAAATTGTGGTCATCCATCAGCTTGGCTTGTAGCGCATCACCTGGGAGGACTTCATTTATCATGAGTTTTTCAAAGCTCCTCAGGGACCTTCAGAGGCTTTGTATGAGATAGGTGGACCTTCTTATCAGCATGAGGGTCATGAGACATAGACTGCTAGTATGCCGATGTTCATCACTTATCAGAAAGGCACTAGATGGTTGTTCACAGCAGCCAAGTGAGTATTATCTCCATCTTGGATGGAAGGGGTCTCACTTCCATCATCAGTACCATAGGTTTGGGACAAAGGCAAGAGTTCATTACAAGATCAGGAGCCTTTAGGTGAGCGAGACTTTATTCTCATTGAGGACAATGATACAGATATGGGCTCGTAAGGCACAAATGTCAAAGAAATCATCTAAGAGCAGCAGGCGGAAATCAAAGCCTTGTCCCTCAACTTGGAGAGGGCTAAGTGGATTATAAAATAATTGAAGCAAAGGAATAAGTAGCTTGAAGATCAGCAATGATTATGGAGTTGCAAAACATTCATGAGAATCACCAAGCTGCCCAAAGGAGGATGGTAGAGTTCACTTCACTTGAGCAAGAGATCAATGCCGATCGGGAGTCTTGGCTTGAGAGAGTCAATATCCACTTAGAAAGGTTGTTGGAGAAGGCCAACAAGGAGAAAGACTTGTTGAGACACATGGCTTTTCATTACATGGCGAGGAACAAAGTTTCCAAGGCAAGAATCAGGAGCTTAAAGGAAAAATTGAAGAAGGCATCAAAGGGGCGAAAAGAGCATGATTGACTTTAGATATTGGCTGAGGCTTCCTTGGCCCAACAACATGCTTTATGGAGAAGACTCAGCCCAAATTTCAAAAAATTTGGGGCATTTTTTGCATTTTTTTAAATTTTGGCACAAAAAACATGATTTTTTGCCCTGTGCGCCGCACCACGTGGCGCTCGCTTTTGCTAGGAGCCTCCAAAGCAAAAAAACTCAATATTTTTGGATTTGGCATGGAAAACTATGCTTGCCTACCCATGACCAAGAAATTTGGACAGGTTTTGAGCCCTCAAAAAGGTCAAAAACACTCAAAAAATGACCTTACTGCCCCTATTTTGACACACAGGAAGCAGTCTTGGGAGATTTGATTTTGGGTAGGGTAAATAAAGGCCAAATTGAAAAATTGCACCTGGGTTGGAAAGTACATAGGTAGATCTTTCCAACAAGAATGCTTGGAGCTAATGGGGACATCGAGAAGGCCTCCAAAAGTAGGTCCAAACAGGGACTACACATAGAGAATCAGGCACTGCACATAGAAGAAATTTTACCAGTTTGACCAAGTATTGCTCTGTTTTTCGCCTAGCTTGCACTGGTTTCACTTTTTCATCTTCTTATTGTCAAAATTGTGATGTCATTTCATGTACATTCATGGATCATGATTAAAATATGTCAAATTTTCACCTTTGTAGGTAGGTTCATCAGTTAAAAGGTTGTTTGAAACTGAATGAATCAGTTCCCTTGTTTCTAGAGGCATGCTGTTCCACTGCCTGATTTCTAGTTCTTAGTTTGGAATTAGTTGGAATAGATCCTAAACGTGTGAGCTCGAGTCCTAGAGGCTAGGATGAGCTATGGTTTGTCTATATTATGTATTTTTTCAGTCATTAGCATGGTTGGAATCTTGAGAAAGCAAGGAGCTTCATTATACACTCATATCAACATTTTGGCTAAGGAATTGAGACCAAGGTTTACAACACTCTTTGGTATCCCTGTGGAATTTTGTTTTGGTACAGTGTTTTCTTATGTATTTGTGAATTTTCTTAAGTATTATGTATGCCATTTTCCCTCTCATTTATTCTCAGCTAAATCAAACAAGAGTGTAAGTAGAATACATTGAAATTGCAGTGCTCTACCTGAAGTTTGCTTTAGTTTCTTGATGTTTTCAACTATTTGGAGAAGATCCATGGCTTCTCTTGACCTCTTCAACTATTTCTCTATCTAAACAATCCATCTCATTTGATTTATAGTGCCAACTACAGTTGCCTACCTTGCCCATTTGTTATACGGGAATAGTGTCCACACGGATGTTGCTATTCCCACTAAGATGTGTACCTATCTTAGAAACAAAAAATCAAAGTCTACTGTTGATTCCTTTTATGAAAATAGATGAGAGGAGAACCAAGAGGGCCAACCTGAGTCTAGTGCTCGATTCCCTCTCCTTCTTGATAGAGTTTTGTTGCCCGCTCTTTGTCTGCTCAGCTTCAAAAGGGACCTGTAGAATCACAGCAACATACTACTATGCAAGAAACAAGGATCTAAGTTCACAAATAATGTAGGATCAGATGTACATTAACCATATACAAGCACATATAAGAAAATATACCAGGATATGGAAGGAAACAAGAATAGCTTTATTCAAATAAAAGTAGCAAGAGGATTACAACCATGAGCAGCTCTGACCCAGCATCATCCTCCAGCTAACAAGCCCTTCTTTCACCTCAAGCAAAGACAAATCACCCAACACTATGAATGTACACAAGAATACTGACAACACTTCTCTATAGATTACAAAACTCCAGCCTCCTAGATCTCTGTGATGAGGGATCCATATATAGATGATTACAGAGAGGTGAGTCATCTTTTGGGATCTTGATTAGTGTCTTCTCTCTGATAGTTCCTGCTTCCACTTGGAGAATGAAGATCTCTTACTCATCCCTGGTCGAAAATGAAGTGGCAAGTGTTATAGGGGAAGCTTCTGGAAGATTCCATGATCTTCCACCTCACATTTTGGTCCCTGCCATTTGTCATTCCCGATTATCGCACCCTATAGAGCAGCAAAATAGTATGCATCGCACCCCCTGCATGGAGCTTTCAGTATGGTCTAGTATTGACCATTTATGAGCAGTTTTTAGTAGAGAACTTCTGGGAGATGATGTAATCAGTTGACCTAGTTCCTTTAGGCAGTGAAGCAACCCTTTTAGGAACGTAAGAGCCCTCAGTTTATGGACATTTGTGATTGGGGTTGAAGTGCACAAAAATGTCCATAACAGTTGCCCCCTAAAGCATGAGGTCGTTAATCATTTTTGATGTCGGGTGAAGTGCTTTACTATGAGGATCTGAAGTTTTTCTGACCTGGGAGGTGACCTCTAATAAGATACAATACAATACATTATATGACAACATTTTTTCATGATCTAGCTGAGGCAGGCATTCCCATGCTCAACTCTATAAACTCATTTTCATGTAAATAGGACAGACGATTGTTTGTGTGACAGACTGATGATATGGACACATCATCCTTTGATTTGGATGATCATTTGTTCGGCAATGATGTACACTAGATGTTTTTATATTCCTGAATATATCGCAGCCCGGATGGATGAAACTAGATCCGGGGTCTTCAAACTCGGCCAATATTCACTCGGAGTACAAGTCGATCCATGTGAAAAATGTTTTTGGAGTCGTACATGGAAAGACATCACCTGATTACCAGCCAATGATGTAAGCTGTTAACAGGCGTGAGAGGAATCACCAATAATGACAATGATCCTCAAGGTACTACAGTGTAATCTACATGGTGTGAAAAAGGGACTTGGCGTCGAACACCACGCAAAATCTCTCGGTCAAAGGTCATTGATGTAAACCTGTCACCGAAAGTGAGAAACTTGCCATTGAGGCATGCAAGCTTCAAAGTACTGAAAAGGTTGTTCCTAAGTCAACTTCTTGGATAATGAGCTGATGTCGACAAGAAGCAACCCGTCACAAGAGGGCCTTAAAGAATCCCACATCAACAACATGGAACGAAGCAAATGATTTTGGAGGTGAAAACAAACTAACGATATGAGGGTTCAGGGTGGCGGTCATGAAGGAATGAAGCATGAATGAATTGCAGTGGGTGAGACTCAAGCGAATTGTCTGAATGACTTCTCTTGAACATATCGGTGACACTAAAGATGGATTGGTAGAGTTAACCCCAGAGATGGATGGTGTGAACCAATGGTGAAGACCAGTGCACAAAACAACCCAACCCAGCATGGATGCGGAAGGAAAGTGTCATGTTCAAGAGTGACTTGCTACAAATAAAGTTTCTTCTTGTTTTCTTCCCAATTTTCCCCAATCATTACTGACCAGTACCTCTTTTTTTTTTGTTAAGCTTGAGGAGGATAACATATGCTTGTTCTATAATCTGCCCTTTGGGCAAACCTGTCACTATATTTTAGTGAACCTAGCGACAGTGAAACTCGTCCTCATCTTGTTGGATGAGTTCATCGCTATTTAGTTTAATGAGTTTAAAGACAAAGATAACTCAGCCTCTTTCAATTTTAAAGAGTCTAAAAGAAACAGAAAGAAGACTCCGAAGATTCTTTTTCATTGTATAATCCCTTAAGTCTAAAAAAGCGTAAAATAATACAAAGGGGATGAATTTTTGATAGTTTTAACGAGCTGAACAAGACAAGCGCTTGATATTTTTGTGTAATAATCCCTCAGGTCTAAAAAGATTAAAATCTAGAGGAGGGATAGCACTTCCGATGCCTTTTAACAAGCCGAAGAGGCTAATCGCTCGGTAGTCTTTTCATATTTTACGAGTCAGGTGAAAAGAGCTTAAAAAGGGCTCGTCTTCGAGGAATGAGTGATGCTTTCGGGTAGTAGCTGATTCCAGGTAAGGTTTGGAATTTTCCAATCACTGTAGTGTTACAAGGATGGCTAGCAGAGTCACTCTTCCCAGATGTTCCTCGAAGGGGTAAACAATCATATGGGGGTGAATGATCGGCTAAAAACAGAGTGGAGGTGATGGCGAGAACACGACCAAGGCTCAAAAGTTGGCGATAATACATTCACGATGGTTATTTACGCATTCATTTTTTAATGAGTTTAAACTCGGGGAGAAACACTTGCTCATGACTTATGTTTATTTTTAACGAGCATGAACTATGCACTAAAACTGCTCGTGGAGAGTTTATTTTTTAACGAGCTTGAACTCCGCGACAACATTGCTCGCCAGTCGTATGATGAAAATGTCTTATTTCGAGATGCTATTTTGAAGTGGCTTACATCTCTAAAGCTTTTCCACGAATCCTTTCTTTATGCAAGTTAGGAAACGACTACCCTTACGGTTTTAAAGGGTTAGAGGTCCTACAAATTTAAAAAATAAATAGCCTCTCTTCACTTGCAAGCGGAAAGGTTTGCATGCCCCCAGGTATAGCGAAGTAGAGTTTCTAAGTTACCCCTCAATTTGTAGACAAAACATTTGTTTTATCGGGAAAGGCCTACCTTCTAACAGAGGTATCTTATCCGGTCTAATTCCCTTTTCCTAGATAGACAGGTATTAGACTAGTCATATATCCTTCGCCGAAACCTACCCTATACCCAGAGTTTTCCTGCCGAAGAAGACCAGGGAGCATGCCCCCTTGGTTTCAGTCACATCTTCCCGAATCGCTCGCGCTCATCGGGTGGATAGACTGGATACCGATGAGAAATTTCTTGCTTGAAAGGACCATTCAGGGATGGCATTTGACTATTTGCGATGTGTGAACTGGGGAATGACATTTGGTCTACGAGGTTGACCATTCTACCTTCATGCGGAAAACACATTACTCTAAAGAGTGAGGAGACGATGGCTCCCATGCAATAAATATAGTTGTGTCCAAGGAGTAGATTGTAATATAAAGGTCCTTGAACTACCATAACGTTCATGTGAGAAGTTTTCCTTCTCAAAGTAATGGGCACATTTGGAAGGATCCCTCAAGGTCAACTGGTTCCCTTGTCGAAGCCTATTAGATTTCTCATTTCATGCAAAAGAAGTGGCAAACCAAGCGCTTTCCAAGCAGTTGAGGAAAGGATACTCACAGAAGCCCCTTCATCGATGATGGTACCAACCATGACCATTCTATAAGCTTGTACAATAATTCTGAATGGTACACTGGCTAGTAAACGGGGTCTGCCTAGTAGGTTCCAGTCGAAGGAAACTACTAGGTTGCTTGGTGGTGGGACCGAATAGACAGCCAGGTAGGACTCTGATGAACTTCCTTCCTGTGGTAAAGGAACAGGAGGATTGCCCCCAAGCTCATCGGAGTCGGTGTTGATGAAAAGAATTTGAACGGTGTCATTCTCTTTCTCTTCAGTGATGGTATCGTTCGAGGATGAACATTTCGAAGGAAATACTGGGTCAACTGCCGTATTGACCCTTTGAGTTTCATCTGGTATGGATTCTGAAGGTTCATTTTCAATGATAGGTGCTTCGGCTGACCACAAGGATGGGCCAGCCGAATTTTCAACCGGTGGAGGACTCGACAAGAGTTTTTGATATCCAAGAGGAAGTCGTACCGGTGAAACTGGATCATTATCTAAAAATCTTTTAGCCTCTTCAAGGAAGGGACAACGGTGGATGGCATGATTGCCTTCACGCAACTTACAAGGAATTCTAGGATTCCTTCTTTATCCATGTGCTTCACTTTCACTAGTCGACGGTGAGCATTCAAGATGGTCGCTAGAGGTTGATGCTACCAGGTGGTGCAAATGAGGAGGCCAGTCCTTTAAGATTCGAGGGATCCAAGGAAAATCTTGGTGATAGTGGTCTCCATTGCAAATGACGCAAAGAGATTTAGGTTTTGACGATGCGGTGTGTGGATTTTCGCTAGACGATACTTGGTTGTTCCCTTTCGATTTTGGTTCCTTTTTCTTCTTTTACTTTTTCTCTTTCTGCTTCTTCTTTTTCTCAGTTACTTGACTTTTAGCTTTATCGGCTTGGTCAAGCAAAGAGGGAGGAGGGGAAGGAGAATCAAATGAAGTAGAAGGTTGGGAAGCAACTCTAGTGTCGTCTAGTTGTTGGTTAGACTATTCAGGAATTGTGGGATTCTGAACGACAGAGGTAGAGAAGAACCAGACTGGCAAACCAATTATCAATCCTGGAAGTGACAAAGTGGCCATATGGGGTGGACCAACATCTCCCCAAGATAGGAAGGGACTAAGATTTCCTTCACAGGGAAATCCTTGGTTGGTAGACTCCATTCTCTCAACCTGAAGATCAACGGGGGAATTTGTGACGTTATTCCGATTTAAAATAAATTTTTAGATGCTTGGACACAACTTGTTTTTTCAATTTTAAAGAGTCGAGAAAAAACAAAAGATGGCTCTCGTCGCCTTCAATTTTTATTGAGCTTGAAGTGACAAGTGCTCAGAGGACCTTTTCTGTTAAGGAGTCTGAAAATGAGCAAAATGGACTTCTCTGGAGATCTAGGCAAAGAGGATTACCAAACCAATCGTAAAACTGCACAATACTTTTTACGGTACGGCAGTCAGTCTTCCCGAATGCTGTGTTCAGTGCATTATGATCGATAGGGCAGTAGACACGGCTTCCTAAGGATAAAGGATGCAGCCTATAGTGGTCTCCCAATATATACGCGACAGTATGTGGGAGCACAAGTCCGTACTGGCACTTATCGTCTCAGAGTGGAGGAATCACCCAGCCAGCACTGAAAGCAACAGTTACCAGGCTTTACGACGCCGGAACACGTCTCTAGCCTAGACCTCTAGATGTTGCGTTAAGCTCCAAAGCGTTGTTAGATTCATTGAGATTTATCTTAAGTTGATCTTGCTTAGTAGTTTGCCTTTCAGGTTCACCACGTGACGTATGGATAATTTCTAAATGCAGTCTAAGATGATAAATAGATGTTTTATCTTCTTTCAGCAATGAAAATCCTAGCTACTAAGGGGAAGAAAGTCAAGCATCTTTTCCTCACAGAACACAGAACAAACGCTAATATGCACAATCCTAAATTAAGCTAGGCATTCAAGATGCAAATGCACATGCATGTATTCATTTTCAGTTCCCTTAATGTATAAATGACACTAAGAAAACTATGTGCAAAATTGAAATACTTTTAAAGCGACTGTACTCAACAAAATTCTTTTTCAAAACGAAGTGAAAAAGAGAGAGACACTTCGCGATTTTGAAATGGAAATTGCTTTTAGACACTTTAAAACTAGTAAATCAAGTCTTATGCGATGATAACCGTATAATCAACTATTTAAAACAATGTGATTGCTTTCTAAAACTGAAAACAACAGCTACGACACTTTCAGATCTAGAGACGACAGTTTGACTGTGTTATTTTCTGCAAAAGAGAACTAAAACGACGCACAATACATAAAAATCGTTTATAGTTATTTGCACTAAGGAGGCGGAATAATGCAAGAGAAGGGAGTATTCACAGAAGCAAACTGATTACAAACAAAAAAAACTCTTGAATAAGAGTGAAAACAGTGAGAAAAATCCACAGTCGGACTGTAAAATCAGTCCTCCCTGACCATCGCACCTGTTACACAGTGAACTCAGTATGCAGCGTAGTTACTCCATTCTGGAAGTGTGATGCATACAGGCTGCCTTGAAGGTAGGGTGCGATGGTTACAGTGTGAGGCTCTAAATGAGACTTCACTCATAGTTTGCAGTTTAGTTCAGGTGTTTAAGCTGAATAAGTACAGATCAATGTATGTAAAAACACAGGGGTGATTTTAGAGGTTACTAAAACCACTACTTAGGGAAATTAGATCACTTGCAGATCTATTGTTTAATTTATAAACAAAAACCTAGAGATTGACTGAAGCAACATTGACCTACTTTGCATTCGTATGACGAATGTAGTTTGAAGGCTAGCTAGCTTGACTTCAGGCTCTGCCTGTATGTTTATAAAAGAAATAAGGATAGATAGGCTAACAAGTAATCTAGTCGCTCCCTAGCGGAGTCGCCATTTTGTTATACGGGAATAGTGTCCACACAGATGCTAATATTCCCACTAAGATGTGTGGCTATCTTAGAAACAAACAATCAAAGTCTGTTGTTGATTCCTTTTATGAAAATATATGAGAGGAGAACTAAGAGGGCCAACTTGAGTCTTGCGCTTGATTCCCTCTCCTTCTTGATAGAGTTTTGTTGCTCGCTCTTTGTCTGCTCAGATTCAAAAGGGACCTGTAGAATCACAACAACATAATACTATGCAAGAAACAAGGATCTAAATTCACAAATAATGTAGGATCAGATGTACATTAACCATATACAAGCACATATAAACAAGTACACCAGGATATGGAAGGAAACAAGAATAGCTTTCTTCAGATAAAAGTAGCAAGAGGATTACAACCATGAGCAACTCTGACCCATCATAATCCTCCAGCTAAGAAGCCCTTCTTTCACCTCAAGCAAAGCCAAATCGCCCAACACTATGAATGTACACAAGAATACTAACAACACTTCTCTATAGATTACAAAATTCCAGCCTATGGATCTTTGTGATGAGGGATCCATATATAGATGATTACAGAGACGTGAGTCATCTTTTGGGATCTTGATTAGTGTCTTCTCTCTGATAGTTCCTACTTCCACTTGGAGAATGAAGGTCTCTTACTCATCCCTGGTCAAAAATGGAGTGGCAAGTGTCAGAGGGGAAGCTTCTGGAAGATTCCATGATCTTCCACCTCGCATTTTGGTCCCTGTCATTTGTCCATTCCCGACCATCACACCCTACAGAAGAGAAAAATAGTATGCATTGCACCCTATACATTGGGAGGGTGATATGCATCGCACCCCTTGCATGGAGCTTTTAGTATGGTCTAGTTTTGACCATTTATGAGCAGTTTTCAGTGGAGAACTTCTGGGAGATGATGTAATCAGTTGACCTTGTTCCTTTAGGCAGTGAAGCAGCCCTTTTAGGGACATAAGAGCGCTTAGTTTATGGACATTTGTGATTGGGGTTTAAGTGCCCAAAAATGTCTATAACACACATTCATGATTGTAATATGGCATAGGGGTGATTTTATGAAAGAGAGATTTGGTTCAGCCCAATCTATGGTCGACTGGTATGAGGAAGTCCTTGACTTGGTTGGTATTTTGATATGTGAATAAGATTTATTCTTCTATTATAACTCATTTATATTTGTAGCGATTATGTTGGCGATATTATGCCTGAGTTTCCACGGTTTATATATTTCTTATTTGTGTGTTAAATGTTGGTTATATGATGTAAATTGTTTATGTCTCTTGACATGTTTGATGAATATATGAATGATTGATGAATGTGTGGACTAACAAATGTTGTTGCATCTATGTGGAGAGTAGGGAAATTTTAAGGATGGAAGTTTATCTTAAAGTTTAGAAACCTTGGCGAATCTTACTAGTCCCTAATATGAAAATTCTAAAACTTTTGGTGATATTTTTGTAGAAATATTTAGATTTCCAATGATTTTATATTAGTCAATATAAAAATTTGCACTTTTTAAGGTAAAATAATGGTGTACCATAAAATTTGTGCCAATCATTTTAGAAAAAATGGAAATTGGCAAAACGTTTTTTTGAGAAAGCATAGAAAATTAGCCCACTTGTGAATATTAGCCCCTAAAATTTTCCTTGGTGTAGATGGCATAGAGCCTTCTTGGTGATTCTTAAAATAATCTCATACTATTATGATTAGATATGAATTCATGACTTGTAGCTTACATGTTTTCCATGTGTTTAATGAAATGTATGTTATGTTTTAGGCAATCTAGGTCAAGTTCTACCTTCAATTTTTTATGTTTATCCTTTTTTCCATGTCATTAATGACTCTAAGAAGTATTAGGAATTCATAGAAGGTGATCTTGATGCTGACCTAGAAATGAGGCTCAGATCTCAGGAGTGCACCCTCTAAACTCAACAATTCTGGTCACAACCACACTCAGGAAGTGTTGTTCATGAAGTTGGGGGCCTTTAATCACATGGAGGACTTGTCATGCATGCGGTTGGGGGTCAAGTTGTGTGGAAAGGAGAACAATCTCAAGGTTTGGTCACTTGGGGTGGTTCTTTTACCCCTGAGTGTCCTTTTAGCCTTGAGGAATGTTGTGAGTTTTGATTTGGTGGTCAATTGTAGGCCCCACTTCCTTAACTAGAATTAGGAGTTTGGGTCATGTCATAGCAACTATTCATCTCATGTTTACCTTGAAAGACCAGTGAAATTGGGTAAATGTGGGAGGGATTGGTTATAGGGTGGTGTCAGAGTGGGTTTTTGTTCTCTTTGGGTGGTATATGATACCACAAGGTGCTATCAAAGTTTGTTTACATTCTCTTTGGTTGATATTTGATACCATAAGGTGGTATCAAAGTGAATTTTTGTAACAGCTCTGGTGAAACATTGATGTAATAAAAGTTAATAAAGGAAAAATATGACCATGGTTAAGGAACACTTATTCCAAGTTGAATGTTGGGTAAAGATATCCTAGTGGGAATTACTAAATGTGTGTTTTGGCTAAGGAAAATTGGCAAAGGCTAAGACAAAGACATTAAAAGGAAAAAAGGCATTTTTGGCACATCTATTTATGAAAATAAAGGAAATTAGGAGAAAAGTAAGGTGAAAATTCACATGTTGCATGTGAAGACAAGATTGAAGGAAAATAATGGAAAATGAAGAAAATAGAGACCTCGTTCATAAAAAGGCTTATGAGGATCAGTGGGCAAGACATTGCTAACCTTTTTGTCAGTTAAAGTTTGGAGCTCTCTCATTATTCTCTCTCTCTCTCTCTCTCACTCTTGGTCACTTAGAGTTTTCTTGGAGGAGTCTAGATTAGGAGCAAGGAAGGAAAAGCAAGCAAAGGGAAAGGAGGGAAACCATGGACCAAGGAAGGAAAAGTAGGATCAAGCAATTTCAGTAGGAACACTTTAGGTAACCTTTTGCATGTGCGATTCCTAGACGATTGTGCATGTATGGCTTTGCATATTGGTGTATGGTTCTCTTGTTATCGGTAGCATGGTTTTGTCAAGTTATGACAGTGGTTTTTAGCCTAGCCTTACCTTTTTTTGTATGTTATGGTGTTGGGATATTTATTTCAATTTTTAAGCTTTGGTTTGTTGGATATATTTCAGAATCCGAGGTGGAGGTGGTCTAAAATTTCATTCCTAAAGGCCTAGAAATATCTGACCAATTTTGGTGGGTTACATGGTAAATCCTGAGGGAGGATTATCATTTTAGGGCCTAGTTATCTGGATTTGGATTGCAGTAAAGCCTCAGATATTGGTCTTAGTTTAGGGCCTAGTGATCTGAGATTGGATTACAGTAAAGCCTGAGAGACAAGGAGATGGAAAATTGTTCAAGGACAGTGATGGATTTCAGATGGAATTCCAAGTTTAGTTTAGTTGTGATTGGAGTATTGGTTTTGGTGTGATCGCAGTTTGGTGAGGGTGGAGGTGGTTTAATATCTCACTTCCCTTGGTTGTTATTGGATTGTTTGTTCTATGAGATCCCACATTCATTCTTGGAATATGGAATAAGGGTGACTGGCTAAATGAAAGATTTGGTTCAGCCATGTCTATAGTCGAGTGGTACGTGGAAGTCCTGAACCTAGTCTGATTTTCCTATGATTAATAAACGCTATGTTTTATTCATATTGCACTTATTTATATGTGGATTTCATGGCTATCATATCTCTAATATTTATATGATTTTATTCTGGCTGTAAGCATGGTTATATGACTGGTTCATGTCATCGTTATTTCATGTATTTACTTGTAATTATTAAAATGATGGATGCAATGCATAATTGATGTTATAAAAGTTCAATGGAGAAGGTGGTGTTTCTCTTGGTTATGTTTCATAGGTGATCTCAGTCATTCAAGCTCTTTCTTGTATCCTAGACCTATACGTTGCATTGATTCGAAGTGTTTTGACAAAATGTCAATCTTAGTTGGGGATGCTAAAGCTTAATCCTAAGCTTAATTTTGATTTATTACTATTCTCATCACGTATTTGATGGATTGTAGAGGTTGTAACAAGTTGTGGGTAGAGATCAGGATTCTAGGCTAGAAAAGTGGCTCAAATCCTGAGCATGCTAGACCAATTCCACTGAGAAGAGTCCATGGACACTGGCACATAGGCCTGTGAGAGAAACTTTGTGTCTATGGACACTTTCATTCCTATTGCATGAGAGCGACTAGGGGTTAAAAGGATTAAAACATTAGTGGGACCCAAGGGCTGGATTTTTAAGTGGTTTACATGTCTCCTAAGGGTGTTTTTTTTTATGTGAATGGGTTTGTTTGATGTGTTCCATCGATTCCATTTCCTTAAGGTCACCAAGCAGGTTGAATCCCTTATAGTGGCCTCTCTCATCATATGTTTACCCCTAATGGATGGTTGCTTGGGTAGATCTGGGAGGAGGGGGTGTTATATATTGGTATCAGAGTGTGGTTGCGCTCTACTTGGGTGAATGTGTTCATCATGCATGTATGTCAATTGCATGTGTGTCTCTCACACTTGCATTCCATGTTCTTGTTTCACTGCATCATGTTGATAATTGTTGTAGGAAGTTTGTCATGAGGAACTTAATGTTCCTTTTGTGGGATGCATCATCAGGAGTATATGACTGCTTATATGATTATATGCATCTTGATTACATCCTTGTATGTTAGTTTTCATTCTTGGTTGTTTGATTACATGAATATGTCTTGTAGGTTGGTTACAAGAATTGATCGCTTATGCTCGACTACATGTGTTGATGCATATGCGTAGTTGATTAGGCATTTCTTATGCATGCTAATAGTTGCATGTGGAAATGTGTACAATGGAATAATGGTTGTTATCCTGCATGAGGTCATAGCATGCATTGTTGATATGACCTTGCATTGATGACTAGACCCTAACTAGAATGATGTTTATGCATTGATACCCTTATTCAATATATGTCTATATGTTGATATGATTATCTTATACATGTATCATGCTAACTTGATGATCTTTTAGACAAGGTATCCTCCTCGAATTATGCTGAGGTAAATTGGTTTATTGCGATTTGGTTTAGCTGACATAAAATGACTTGCAGGAAAGAGATCAAATGGCTAGTAAGGTGGTAGACAAAATAGAATCTCCTTATGAGTAAGATGGGTAGTGTGGCATGGGGCACTCATCTGACTTGGCAAACACATTGAGAAGCCTAACTGAAGAAATAAAGAGTTTCAAAGGAGACAATGACAAAATCATGCAGGCACAAGAGAAACATGTAGAGGTGAATGCGATACTACTTCAAAGTTTGTCCAAATTGTAGTGATAGGGGCTACTTCAGATTAGTCATGGATAGTAGGACATAACTAATAGGGCATGTGGCAGTAGTTATCTTGGTAGACATAGGTAAAATAGATCTAACATGGTGATAGATGGCAGGTTGTTGGATAATCCAGATAGGAGAGGTGATAGACACAGGTCTTATTCTAGTTCAAGTTCTGACAAACATCATGATTGTCATTGTTAATCATCCTTACAGGAGGAGTGATAGGGGATACTTTCTAGATGAGTTTAAGAAATTGAAGCCACTTAACTTTTATGGAGAGATGAAGAAATATCAGGATGCAGAGGCATGGTTGTTGGGTATGAATAAATTCTTCTAATTGCAAGATTATTCAAAAAACATGAAAGCAAAGATAGCCACTTTCAATCTCAAAGGTAAAGCAGACATTTGGTGGGAAGACATGAAGAATTTCAAAGGTATACATGAGGAATATCTGACTTGGAATGCATTTGATCAGCTCTACAAGAAGAAGTAGTTGTCGAGGAGGTACTGTGATGACAAGGCTAAGGATTTTTATGAGTTGTGGATGGGTTCTATGGTATATGCTTACTATACTGGCATATTTTTGGAGCTATTGAGATATGTGCCTTACCTCAGGGAGGAGAAGGCTAAGGTTCAGAGATTCATCAGTGGACTTCTAATAGCATTTAGAGACTGGATTGAGTTCAATGAGCCTAGATCATTGGAGGAGGCCATCCAAAAGTTGAAACATTGTTATAAGTAGTTGAAGCTCAAACTTCAACCTAATCATGACCTGAAACGAAATGAGAAAGCTAAAGGAAATTGGCCACCAAAGAGAGGAAGTCCTCAAGATGCAAGTGAGAAAGAAAATGTAGTTCTATAGAAGAGATTGAATATATCTAAGAAGGGACATGGAGAGAAGCAGGCTAGAGGTGGTGATAGGGAGCCATTGTAGTGTTGTATATGTGGTAAGGATCATCATAAGATGGTTTGTCCGCAGTATCAAAGTTTTGGTAGACCCTAGATCTATAGTGCTCAAGATGTGGATACAGTTGGTGATGTCGGTCATAGAATTTCTTGTATCTATCTAGCCATGGACAACAGGCAGGAGGATCATCAGGTATCAATCATTAAGATGAACGATAAGATTTGTGATCAAGTTGTTTCTATTTTGATTGATCCAGGATCAAACTATATTTATATTAATCCAGAGCTGGTTGATAAGCATGGTTTGAGAAAACAAGTGTTGTAAAATGTTGGTTGGGACGGTTGGCTACATGTAAAAAGAAGTGAGTTCACCATTGGGTAATAGCTTATGTATTTGAGTTAAATGGTATGCCTACAACAACACACTTGATTTTATTTCCATTGGGATCATATAGTATGATCTTGGGTATGGATTGTGTTATCACTCGGGTTGTTCCCAAAATTTGTAAGAAAGGGAATATGGCCGAGGTAACCACAGACCAATCTTATAGACACAAATTCTAGCCAATCTATATCCAGAGAGGGATCTCTCTTTATGATTTAACTTTGTTTTGAAAGATGTTAGGCTAGTTATGATGTTCACGGGTTTGTTTGATTTTTGGATGGTGAGATTCAATAAAACAGAGGTGAAAACATGAGAAGTTCAGTCCATTGGGCTAATGGAGTCAAATAAGAGGGTTTTCTGGATTTAGTTTTGTAACAGAGGATGATTTCACAGAGCAAGGTAGTCAAACAGGGAGCAAACAAAGATCTCTATTGGATGGAATGGACCTAAAATGGTTGAAGGGCAGTTAAGAATCCTTCAACATATTCAGAGAAGGGAAGTGAATGATTACTACTAAGGAGTAGTTAAGAATTCCCTAGCAAATAATCAATATAATAGAATTAGCAGACATGAGCAATTAAGAGTTACACTGTTTATGCTAATTCTGAAGAAAACACAGAGAATGATGATGAATGAAACGCAGAGTGCAATCAAGCAAATTCTGAATTAATCTTTATCATTACCATTTAGATTCTGAACACAGATTATAAAATGAAACTAGAAACTAACAAAATAGAAGATAAATGGACTTATTGGTCCACTGGTTGATTCAAGAATTCTGTGACAAGTCCATCTGCTTCAATTCCACATCCAATAAGTCCAGCAACAGTTGATTCCAAAAAGATTTTTATTCCAAAATTTTTGTATTACAGCAAAGTCTAAGAATGTTTCACCAACCCCAAATACTTCGTCTAAGGGGGTATTTATAGAAAATATCTCACAAAATATCTCACTAAATATCTCACAAAATATCTCATAGAGACAATATCTAGTGATGATTCATTGTTTTTTACAGAGGACAGAGACATGTAGTCTCGAAATCAAAGAAGAAATAAATGATGCTATGCTGACAGCTTTGTCTTTGTCATATGTGCTGGAGGTAGGCCCTGTAAGTTGGTTTACATCTATTTCTCACTGATAATCTGCACTGTCTGCTCCCTTTTGTCGGATTTCTTCAATACGCCTTGATCCGTCTGACCTTTATTCTTTTCTGTTCTCCGCATTATGGTAGATGACCCAAAATCTTACTTTACCAAAGATACCAAAGATAACAAAGATAAGTTCATAAGATTCCTAACATATCTTGCCACCACTCTGGTTCTGGTAGTTTATGTCTCTGTAGCTTTCTCAAAGTCTCATCAGTCTCTATGTACTTGAAGAAATTAGGTGGGATGGTGAACAGATATTTCACCTCATGCTCAATGTAAAATAAATTCTCCAATTTGTCATAAAGGTCTTGGCCAAATGGGAGTGCCCTCTCTGCTGAAGTACTTGATGATGCATTAACTTGATCAACAACATGTTTGTTCAGCTTGTGTGTGTACTCTACATGTCTCAACAGGTGTTCATTACTTCCCAACGGACTTGGAAAACCCTTTTCATGCAAAACTGTAAATCTTTCTGTAAAAGAATCAATCTCCACCTGCATGTCCTGGCATTTCCTTTCCAAGTTTTGCATCAGAGTTCTCATGGTTAGAACTTTCTTGATATGCAAAATGGTGCCTATCATGTCTCTGATTTGCAGTGGCTCTAGTTCTTCACTGGTCTTGGTGCTCAAAAATTGTATTAGCCTATTAGCTTGTTTAGGCATCTACCCCAATAAAGTTCTTGTCTTTTAAATCTCCACTTGGGCCATTGCTATCAAGTCAATATGCTCATAAATGACTTGAATAGATCTCCATACATTGCTAAGGGATTGATTGATGTTGGCCCACAAAATGCCTTTGATTTCCCCCAAAGGTTTATCCAAAGAGAGATCCTTTTCTAATGCTATCACCTTATTCTCTAATGCTTTAACTTCCCTTGTCTTCTGTGCCACAGTCATCTTGGATTTATCATAGCATTTTTCTAGTTTTTCCAATTGTTCCTTAACCAATTTCAATTCAGATACTTGGAGTTTTAATTCCTCCATGGCTTTTATCAATTCCTCTATGGTCATGGTAGTGCTGCTGCCTGGTGCTGTTGTTGTTGCTACTGCCGATGTACCTGTAGTTAATTGTGTTGTGGTTGCTAGAACAGTGGGAGGCAATGCTGTTACAACTGTGGAAGGGGTAGTTGTGACTGCAGGGATTACTTCATGTGGTTGTGAGGTTGACTCTCCCTGCTTTTCTTTCAGCAGTGTCTCCAATTCCTGCTGAGTATCAGTTAACCTTTCATTGAGCTTCATGAGAAATTCCATCATGTCCTCTTCTGACTTCAGCGAAGGGTCAGCGGGAGGGCAGTAAGTGGTTTCCCCCACGAGAGAGACTAGGAGGAGGAGCTCCTATCAGTAGAGTGGTGGCTGGATGGATGAATAGGTCAATGAATTCACAATAGGTATAACGGGATTCATAGACATTGTGGAAGACTGAGGTCCAAAAGATCACAGACCTCCGCTCTCCTTTGGAATCCAATTTCCTGGTGGGAAATGAAAAGCTATCTGGCTGATAATATAGCAGAAGGTGGTAGATGAATGAGGTGTACTTGAAGACTCGTTCTCTGTCCAGATTTATGAATTGCTCATTGATTTTGTTAGCAATAAAGGTTGCATAGTCATACCTGATAGCAGGGGGTTGTTCTGCAGTAAATATGGACAATAGAACTAAGGTGGTTTCATAAAAAAATTCACTGGTTTTGAATCCCAAGATGAAGGATATCATATCAATCATTAGTCTTCCTATTTCATTGAACCAGACATGTAAATATGGAGGTGGGCCTTGGGGTTGGCAATCAAGTTTCATGAACATTTAAAAATACGGGTTATCTCTGAATTAGGCAATTGAGAGCCTCGCTCAAGCAAAAATACCATGGAAAGAGGAGCCAGAGGCTGAGTGGGTTTTAACTGTAACATCTCATTGATGGATTCAACAGTTATGTAAAATAGGACAGTTTGGTATGGGGTTATAACTACTTTGGTGACAGGGTCATAGTTGGCATAGAAATGGTGGATAATATCTGGGAAGACATTGACTGAGGGAAGGTAATACCTAAGAATATTGGATTTCCATATTCCATAGATGTCAGAGTTACTGAGATGACTATTCCTAACTCTGCAAAATGCCTGGAGGTGGTTCATGAGGCTAATTAACTCTTTAATTTGAAAATATTTGTTAGCCAAGGGTAACCAATCCTGGTCCTTATGAGGTGCATTGAGGGGAGCGACCTTCAGGGCTATAGGAGCTTCCATGTTTGGTTCTTGTGTTTTCAAACTGGAGGTCGAGTTTCTGTGGAAAAAATAGGCAAAACAACAGTTTTGGGTGTCTTTCTCTGGGAGATATGGACTGATTTTACTTGAATTTAGCTCTTTTGGGTAAAATTTACAAAGGAAAAAATGAAATTACCGGTTCAGGAAATGAATTGGGATAAATACCTATTTTTGGAAACAAATCGGGTAATTCACAGGTTGGCTGACGAGCTACAGAGCAGGAAGTTGATATTTTCTTAGTCGAGTGGCGTACTAGACGTTCATGCAGATGTCTGGACATAATTTGCATGGAAACAGTTCGCAAAAGAAATGAACGAAAACGACATTTTCCCATGATTTTAACAAAAATTTGGCTTTGGCTAGGGTTTTGTCATTTATTGTTGGATCACGGCGATGGGATGTTTTGTCGTTTAGCGGAAGGGTGGATGGTGACGGGGCATTGACGTGGCAGTGATGTCAGCGAAGGGTCAGCGGGAGGGCAATAAGTGGTTTCCCCTGCACTGCTTATGGGCTAAAGTGGTTTTGGAAAGGGGGGTGCAAGCAGAATGGGAAATCGTCATGCTTCCTAGTACGGGTGGTGATACCACCAATCCCCTGGGCGGTAAATTTTGGTGACAGAGGGGGGCGCGATATTATTGTGAGTTGTCCAATGCGAGGGCACCGATCGGACGGTGGGCGCTATACGGAGATGGCAAGGGGTTAATGTGCAGGACCGACATCATAATTTAAGTTTTCAAATGTATCGGGAGCGATTTTATTGGTCTGCGGGGTGGTTAAGTTTATTAATTAACATGGGGTTAATCAATCTTTGGACGGCGTAATAAGGGTTATTAATAGGTTTTTGATAAACTTATTAATTCCCGATAAACAGTGATATGGTTATATTTCTACCAAGGGTGGGATATTTAATATTTTGGGAAATTTTATTGTATTTTATACATAATACATGATGGGCAATAAAGTATGGGAGTTATATAATGAAGGTTAATTGTCAATATGATTTATAAAGATAAACCAACGCTAAGCTATAAACTTAGGCTTTAAGATGAAAAAGGGGGTTTTATGAGGAATTTTGTCAATTTTCCTAAGTAATGCAGGACTTTTACTTAGGTAGGAATATTTGTGAGATGGAATGGGTGGCTTAGTGATATTAAGCAGATCTCAATATCATTGGGGAAAATTAGTAAATGTTTCAGGGGAAAAGTGTGAAGGGGAATTAGTCATGCTTTTCTTGATGTGCATTCAGATATGGGCCATGGTACTTATGATAATAGTAAGATGAACATCTTGAGAAACAACATTTATCACAAGTCTCATTCTGCAACACCAAAACTGCCTACCCAGCGTACTTTGCCTAACATTTTTCTTCTTTTCTATGGGTGAATTTGAAATGGCATACCCTCATCCTCTAATTTTCTTTTTATTGCAATCCTATCCAGATCTACCCTTATAACATCCAAGGGCTCAGGTTTAACAATTGAGGTCCTTTGCTTCTCTACCTATTCTAGTTATCTACCAAGTTTGAACAGTTTGGACAGATCTTATTCTCTATTTCTAAAACAAGTAAATTCAAACCATGAATTGGCCAAGATTGAGTTGTTTAGCCATTTATCAATGGTGGCATAAGACAACCAGATGCACACCATCAGATTACTACAAAAATGGAATAGCAGTGGCATTTTTGGACTTGCACACTTTCCTGGTCTCTTGTTTGGGGTTCATTCCTTTCACTTTTTTGACCATTTCATTCTTTTTTGCCCTTTTATTTTTCTTTTAGGGCATACCCTCTTTACATTTTTTAATCTTTTTGATTTCTTGAGAATATGGAAAACCTTTGCAACCAAGCCAAAAGGTATGAACATATTAGAGCTCATTAATGTCAATCATGAAATATGAAACCTATTGGTATAGGAACCTAATAGTGGCTCCACTTGGGGATGGCTTTCCCTGGTGGAAAGTCAAGAACAGCAAGTCAGACAACCTTCTCCATAGCTTTGATTGTGGTCTGAAATTTCTTTCTGCTGATTGCTTTATTAATATGTATGACAGTCAAACTTATGAAGCTTAGGGCCTTCTCTTCAGGCTTCAACTTCAGCAATTTGTTGTCCCTTCCAAACTGAAATAATTCTAAGGATATAGTATGTACATGTTAGGGCAAGAATGCTTCAAATAATTGGATCAAAATAGTGTTTCAGCATCTGACCATTAACTGGTCCTTCTCCTGCCTCAGAGCCAACCAGGTTCTTCAAAAAGTAAGTATTATTTCCTTGTAATGCTTGGATGATAAAAAGTCCCTTCCATAGGAAGTCAAACTTCCCATGTTTTCCTTTGTCTTCTCTTCAGGAGTCCCACTTTAGAACTTTATCTCCAATATAAAAATCCTCTGCCTTGGTCCTCTTATCAAATATCTTCTTGAGATTTTCTTGTAGCACTTGAGATCTCTAATATACCTCTTCCCTAGTCTGCTCTAAATGAATAGTCTAATTTATTATTCTCTGAATGTCATTGGGTTCTGCCTACACTTCTTATAGCAACTTCATCATAGGGACTCCTAAAGATGAAGGAAATATAGCCTCCATGCCATAAAGAAATTCATAGGGGCTTGTTCCAATGGATCTCTTTGTAGTTAATCTATCTTCCCATAGTGCATTTGTGAGTTTCTTGTGCCAGTTTTTTTTGTTTTCTTCCAACATTTTCTTAATAATGTTGATTAGGATTTTATTGGAAGATTCAGCTAGAACATTACCTTGAGGCTAATAAGTTTTGGAATGGCCTAAAGTGATATGGTATCTACAACAGAAACTTATCATTTTCTTGGATTTGAAAGCAGTAGCATTGTCAATTATGATCTTTTCAGGACAACCAAATCGCGACAGTATGTTGGTTTCTAAGAATCCTATGATCATTGTATCATTGGCCTGTCTCATAGGAATGGCTTCTATCCTCTTGGTGAAATAATTTATGGTAGTGAGGATCCATTTATACTAGCTAGAAGAGGGAGGATGGATCTCTCCAATGAAATCTAAACCTCATTGTTGGAAAGGCTTTTCTATCGAAATTGGCTTGAGGGATAAAGGTAAAAGTTTCCTCTTGCCTTCAAAAATTTGGCATTTTTGGAAAGTGGTAACAAATTTATTCACATCAACAAACAGGGTGGGCCAATAAAATCCATCCCTTAGGATCTTATCAGCAGTTGATTTCCAATAAAGATGTCCACCACAATCCCCTGCATGAAATTATTTGAGGAATTTTTCAGTTTCAACTTTTATTAAACAATTTAATAGGATACCTTCATGATTTTTCCAAAATAAGGCACTATCTAAAATACAAAACTTTGAAGCTTTCATATTTAAAATTATTTTTTCCGTTCTGGACAACCCTGGAGGAGCTTGCATGTTTAATAATACATGAGTTATATCAGCATACCAAGGTGATTCTAAGAAGGCCTGATTGATCTATGGAGTCGCCATCTCCTGTTCATTATCCAGTTCATTGATATCAAGGGCTTGAAAATTTGTTTCAGTCATGAGTTTAGCTAATCCCTATCCTTTTATAAGCTTTGTAGATTTTATTTCAATGTCATATTCCAAAATATTAGCTATCCATTTGCCTCGTTTGCCTTCAATTCCCTCTTGACTTAGGATGTCTTTGACAACAACACTTGATACATAAGCTATCACATGGGAGTACAATATATAAACTCTAAAGTCTTTAATAGCTTTGACAAGTGCATAAGCCTGTTTTTCCATGATTTGGTATTTTAACGGTGCATCTCTAAGTGCTTTACTAAAGAAAGCTATGGGTTTTTCACATCTGTGATCATCTTTTTGTAGTAAAATAGCAACAATGGTGTGTTCTAATGCAAATGAAAATATCATGAAGTCTCTATCAAACTTTGGGCTTGTAAGGGTTGGTGTTTTAGTCAAAGCCATTTTAATTTCTTCAAATGCTTGTTTGGCTTCTATTGTCCATTTAATCTTGGAATACTTCTTTAATATGTTGTTTAGTAGTTTGATTAATTCAGCTAGATTAGGTATGAATCTTCTTAAAAAGTTGATCTTCCCTAGGAAAGCTTTAAGTTCTTTGACATTTCTGGGGTGAGGTACTTGCAGAATGGCTTGTATCCTATCAGGGTCAATTCTGATGCCATCTTTGGAGATGATGTGGCCTAACAATTTGCCTTCCTCTAGACCAAACAATGATTTCTTAGGGTTTAGTGAGATGCCATATTTTCTACATTTTACAAACACTTGTCTTAAATGATGTAGATGTTGTTGATCTGATTTGGAAAATGCAGTAAGGTCATCTAGATAAATGACTAGAAAATCATGGATATCCTTTGCAAAAGCTATGTCCATTTCTCATTGAAAAGTTGCCCCTGCGTTCTTAAGTCCGAATGGCATTTTAACATATTTGAAGGTTCCCCATGGTGTTGTAAAAGTATTTTTTTCTTGGTCATCAGGATGGCCCAGAATCTGGTTAAAGCCCGAGAACCCATCTAATAGTGAGATCCTAGAGGCACCTACTACCCTTTGTAAAATGTGATCCATCTTGGGTAAGGGGTAATTGTCTTTCAGAGAAACCTTATTTACATTCCTTAAATCAACACACAGTCGGATTTCCCCTGTTTTCTTCCTAGTGGGTACTAGGTTGGAGACCCACTCTGAAAATCTGATAGGCACAATTATTCTTGCCTCATACATCTGTTTGATTTCTTTTTCAATTAAGGGGAGTAGGACAAGGTTAATTCTCCTGAGTTTCTTCTTGAATGGTTTCTGATTTTCCTTAAGGGGTATTGTATGTTGAATTACAGAGGTTTCATACGATTTCAGATCTTCATAGCTCCATGCAAAAACATCTTGGAATTCTTTGAATAGTTCAACATATTTAAGCTTTTGATTAGGGGGAAAACTTTTGGACAATTTTATCATTTTAGGATTTTCCTCAGTTCCTATGTTACAGTCTTCAATGTTCGCTTTTAGAGGCTGCATTTTGGGTTTCCTAGGGATATCAATAGAATCAAAGTAATCTTCCAAAGGAGTTAATCCTTTGGGCAAATGATTATCTTTTAAATCAATAATTTCATATTCTTCTTCAATGATCTCATCAATCTCTATCCCTTTCAGATCTTGCATTTCTTTATTGGTGAACTTAGTTGGATGAAGCATTTGATTTGCACTCTCTATTGAAATGTTTGTTTGTATTTTATTCTTTTGATCAATCATGTTAACAGTAACTATGTCTATATTTGCACTAGAAAATTCTTCCTATAGGGTCAAGAAATTGTTAATTTGACTATCATTGTCAAACACCTGCCAGTTTCTTACATTATCAAGTATGGCTGGCCTATGTCTAATCTCAGCTGTGAACTGATGATTAGGTTCAAATAGTAATTTACAAGTGTTGGCAAATGTTTCTAAGCTGTGAGCATGCAAATTATGTTTCCTTGGAATTTTGGTAAGGTGTGTTGTAAGAAATGTGTTGAGGATGTCAATTGTTGTTCCTCTATAAGCTCTTAGTTTGGGATCAATTGTGAGGAAGTTTCCTCTTATTTGTTGAATGATTAAATTAGAGTCTCCCAAAACTGATATACTAATTGCCCCTAAACTTTTGACCAATTTGAGTCCTAGCCGTAAGGCTTCGCATTTGGCCATATTATTGGTGCATCTAAAGTTTAACCTGTAAGCATGACCTTCAGCATGATGATTTTGTAGGTTGTATACCCGAATCCCAACTCCTGCTCCTAATTTGTTAATTGACCCATCAAACTCTAAGTACCAAAGGGTTTCATGTTCGTAGTCAGTGTTAGGAGTTCCAGTAATCTGCTTTATGGGAAAATATATCTCTTTAGTTTCAGCTGGTTTCTCTTAATTGTCTGATGTATCACTGTGCTCGGAGATTTCCTAAATATGGGCAGTAGAGTTTTCATTTGAAATTTCTTTTTGTTCAAATGCTAGAGCTTTGACATCAATTGGAGGATCAATTTTAGTATTGTAAAGAATGAAGGAGTCCATATCAGAGTGTATGCAGTAGATGGGAAAATTCTGGGGTTTCTCCTGACTGCTCACTACATATTTCATCAAGGTTTCTCGGTATAATTTCTTTGGTTGACCAAACACTAAAATAGTAGCATAGGACATGTCCAACTGTAATGATCCCTGAAGTTTTGCTCCCCAAGACCTAGACAATAACATGCCATATTTCAGTGGAATATTAGCCACCACTACGTCCATTAGAATAGTTTTGGTAGGGTATTGAACTAGGGATACACATAAATCCTTGATTAATCCTAGACACCTAACATGGCTTGAATCAAAAGAGAATAAGTCTTTGTAGGGTGTGGTAATATCTAGTTCCAACTTCTCCATTACAGATTTAGGCATTAAGTTGTGAGAAGCACCAGAATCAAACATGGCATTATGGAGTATTTCATCATGTATATTCAGACTTACATAAAAAGGAGGAACACCTCCATCTATTGATTTTCCATTTACCTCTGGTCCAAAGACTAATTCAGGCTGGTCATCAAAGAGGTTAATTTAATCTTTGTTCACAGAAACTTGTAGTGATCTGCTAATCTGCTCTCTATAGACATCATGCTTAGAAAATTATGATAATTGAATGGCTATCTTTAATTTACCTATTTCAGTCTCCAGATTGAATGGTTTTTCAGTCTGAGTTTTTGTATTTTGGACTGTGGTATTTTCTTTTACTGTTGCATTTTCTGCGTTTTTTTCCTTTTTAAGAATGATATTGTCGGCTGAAGTTGGTTGCAAATAAATTCCTAGAGATTCTTCCATATTTCCTTTGGAAGGAATGGAACTGGGAGGCTAACTATTGGGTAGTTGATTATCTGATATATCTTCAAAAGTTGGGTCTTTTGGGTTGAAATCTGTTCCAGGAAGGACTTCTGCAGGGGGTTTATTGATTTTACTTCTATTAGCTTTCTTGGCATATTTCTGCTTATTGATCTCAAGGGCATCTATCCTCCTACTCCTTAGATTGTATTGCTTGTGGACTTCATAAATAGTTGTATCATATCCTTCCCTGAAGTCAAATGACTCACCCAACTGTGTTTGGAATTTTTCAAGGGTGTGAGCTTCTTGGTCTTCTTGGGTTAAGAAAACTTGTTATTCATTATTAAGACCCATTAAGTTAATTTGAGTGTCTTCAGGTGTTTGATTAGAGGTTGACGCTTCAGAAAAAATTTATTGGAATGGGGGCCTAATGTTTTGGTCAGGCCCAACCTTTCGAATATTAGGGTTCTGGTTTTTCCTGAAGTTTGGATTTCTCCCAGCATCACTTGGTTGGCCATCCGAAGAGGATTTCCTCTCAATTGTTTCTACTCTATCGCCAATTCTATCCATTCCTTTAATGATAGCATCTAATTTTTATTCAAAAGCGAAGGGTTCTTCCTTCAAAAGTATCCTCCTTTCAGCTCTGGCTTGTGCTCGTTTGGAAATGAGGTCAGCCTCAACGTTGACAATTATACTCTGCATTTCTTCTAGGTCTCTAGGAGCTCTTTCCCTAAGTTGGTAGGCCATATCATAATCAAATGCACCAGGAAATTTGATCAAGGCCAAGTCTGGAGGAGGTCTGAGATTTTGAGGGATAGTGTTATAGAGATCGTTGAACCTAGTACAGTAATCTTAGATAGTTTATTGAACACCCCTTTTCAAGCCTTCATATTCTGATAAAATGTGGAGAGGATCTTTCTTCTTTTCCCACCTGTTCAAGAAGGTTTGATAAAGAGCTTGAGGATCATTTATACTATTTGCAGGGAGTGCTCTAAACCATGTTCTAACATCTCCAGTCCAACATTGAACAAAAATTCTCATTCTAACATCATCATCATCAACTTCATATATCTCAAAATAATCTATCATTTTCTTAGTATGTTGTTGAGATGTGTATGAGCCTGTATCATCAAAAGGAGTGATTTTACTTTGATAGTCTTGAGGCATAGCCCCTAGACTGGCAGGTAAGTTCAGAGGAGTATATCTGTTTGCCATGTTAACAGGGATATGTGTGACAATTGGTGCAGTAGGGACAACAGCAGGAATATGAATAGTGGATGGAAGAGTGGAAGGGATAACTTGAGGTTGGGAAGTGTGAGGTTCTGATGGAGAACTTAGGAAAGGAGTAGTAATCACAAGAGGATTTGGTGTTTGTTCAGAGGTAAGCTCAGGTTGGAGAGAGCTCTGCAAGTGTTGGTCAAGATGTGGAGTAACAACTCCAAGCTACAATTTTTCAAGGATTGCGAGATCTTGAGCTGTGTCAGTTAATCCAAATTCAAAAAAGGTTTCCAATAAAGAGTCTTCAAGATAGTTAGCAGAAGGTTTGCTCTCAAGTTGATTTGGTCTTAGAGGACAGGATTTTGATCTGGATAAAGGCCGAGAAATAGCATAATTTTCTGGGCTCGCTAGCCTTCTAAGGATTTTAGGAATCAGATTAGGATTTTCAAACACAGGTGGTTGATTTGGATCAGGATGTGATCTAGCGTTAGGAATCCTTTCTAAAGCCAGGCTTCTAAGTGTATTTTCTGGTTTTTCTGTAAACAGGTTTAACACTACAACTTTAACAGTTTCCTTAAGAAACTTTAGATATAACAACTGTGAACTCTTCTTAAAGATTTATAAACTAGGAACTGGCAAAATATTTAAAACCAACTGTCCAATCTATAAGCTAGACCAGAGATAGACTGAAGTAGCATTTATTTACATCTGTCGTTGCAGAGAAAAGCCATTTCAAAGGCTATCTGGCTAACTTCAGGCTCTGTCTGTAGCTTATAAAGTAGATAGTAGTAACAAACAAATTATTCAGAGTTTCCAGTGGAGTCGCCAATGATGTTATCACTCAAGTTGTTCCCAAAAGTTGTAAGAAAGGGAATACGGCCGAGATAACTACAAACCAATCTTTTAGACACAAATTCTAGCCAATCTGAATCCAGAGAGGGCTATTTCTTTATGATTTAACTTTGTTTTGAAAGATGTTAGGCTAGTTATGATGTTCATGGGTTTGTTTGATTTGTGGATGGTGATATTCAATAGAACAGAGGTGAAAACCTGAGAAGTTGAGTCCATTGGGCTAATGGAGTCAAAGAAGAGGGTTTCCTAGATTTAGTTTCATAACAGAGGATGGTTTCATAGAGCAAGGTAGTCAAATAGGGAGCAAACAAAGATCTGTATTGGATGAAATGGACCTAAAATGGTTGAAGGGCAGTTAAGAATCCTTCAACATATTCATAGAAGGGAAGTGGATGATTACTACTAAGGAGAAGCTAAGAATTCCCTAGAAAATAATCAATATAATAGAATTAGGAAACATGAGCAATTAAGAGTTACACTATTTATGCTAATTCTGAAAAAAACACAGAGAATGATGATGAATGAAACACAGAGTGCAGTCAAGCAAATTCTGAATTAATCTTTATCATTACCGTTTAGATTGTGAACACAGATGATAAAATGAAACTAGAAACTAACAAAGGAGAAGATAAAGGCACTTATTGGTCCGTTGGTTGATTCAAGAATTCTGTGACAAGTCCACCAGCTTCAATTCCACATCCAATAAGTCCACCAACAGTTGATTCCAAAAAATATTTTTATTCCAAAATTTCAGTATTACAGCAAAGTCTAAGAAATGTTCACCAACCCCAAATACTTCATCTAAGGGGGTATTTATACAAAATATCTCACAAAATATCTCACTAAATATCTCACAAAATATCTCACATAGATAATATATAGTGATGATTCATTGTTTTTTACAGAGGATAGAGACACGTAATCTCGAAATCAAAGAAGAAATAAATGATGATATGCTGGTAGGTCTGTCTTTGTCAGATGTGCTAGAGGTAGGCCCTATAAGTTGGTTTACATCTGTTCCTCACTGATAGTCTGCGATGTCTACTTCCTTTGGTTAGATGTATTCAATACGCATTGATCCGTCTGACCTTTATTCTTTTCTGTTCTCCGCATTATGGTAGATGACCCAAAATCTAACTTTACCAAAGATACCAAAGATAACAAAGATAAGTTCATAAGATTCCTAACATATCTTGCCACCACTCTGGTTCTGGTAGTTTATGTCTCTGTAGTTTTCTCAAAGTCTCATCAGTCTCTCTGTACCTGAAGAAATTAGGTGGGATGGTGAACATATATTTCACCTCATGCTCATTGTAAAATAAATTCTCCAACTTGTCATAAAGGGCTTGGCCAGATGGGAGTGCCCTCCTTGCTAAAGTACTTGATGATGCATTAACTTGACCAACACCATGTTTGTTCAACTTGTGTTTGTACTCTACACGTCTCATCAGGCGTTCATTACTTCCCAACGGACTTGGCAAACCCTTTTCATGCAAAACTGTAAATCTTTCTGTAAAAGAATCAATCTCCACGTGCATGTCCTGGCATCTCCTTTCCAAGTTTTACATCAAATTTCTCATGGTTAGAAATTTCTTAATATGCAGAATGGTGCCTGTCATGTCTCTGATTTGCAGTGCCTCCAGTTCTTCACTGGTCTTCGTGTTCAAAAAATGTATTAGCCTGTTAGATTGTTCAGGCATCTGCCCCAATAAAGTTCTTGTCTTTTGAATCTCCACTTGGGTCGTTGCTATCAAGTCAATCTACTCATAAATGACTTGGATAGATCTCCATACATTGCTAAGGGATTGATTGATGTTGGCCCACAAAATGCCTTTGATTTCTCCCAGAGGTTTATACAAAGAGAGATCCTTTTCTAATGCTCTCACCTTATTCTCTAATGCTTTAACTTCCCTTTGTCTTCTCTGCCACAATCATCTTGGATTTATTATAGCTTTTTTCTAGTTTTGCCAATTGTTCCTTGACCAATTCCAATTCAGATACTTGGAGTTTTAATTCCTCCATGGCTTTTATCAATTCCTCTGTGGTCATGGTAGTGTTGTTGCCTAGTGTTGTTGTTGTTGTTGCTGCTGATGTACCTGTAGCTAATTGTGTTGTGGCTACTGGAACAGTGGGAGGCAATGTTGTTACAACTATGGAAGGGGCAGTTGTTACTGTAGGGATTACTTCAGGTGGCTGTGAGGCTGACTCTCCCTGCTTTTCTTTTAGCACTGTCTCCAATGCCCGCTCAGTATTAGTTAACCTTTCATTAAGCTTCATGAGCAATTCCATCATGTCCTCTTCTGACTTCTATTGTACCACTTCTGTTTTCTGACGATGCATAGTAGGAGGCAATTTCAGCTATCTTCTCAGGGCAGCAATATCTTCCTCTTTCTTCTTCATCAGTGCCTTTATGCCCTTTGCATCTTTTGGATCATGTCCCAGCTCAATGATAATCTCTTCCAGAGATTTTATCCTGTTATCCTTAGAAAGAGAAGAGGCTTTCTCCAAATCTACCTGAGCAAAGGTTTTCTCCAAGGAGTTTTGGAATTTATGAGCTTACATAGCTTTATCAGCTAGTGTGGAGTAGACCATCTCTCCAGTCTATTTGTGCAGCTCAATCTCATTCATAGGATGAATGTCCTTAGCCATGACCTCCAGATTTTTCCTAATGTAATCAGCTGTTAATTGTGGTTGCTACACTTTGGGCTTAAAATAACTCATGATCATATTGCCCTCCTTAATGTCATAGGCAGACATCAACCTTTGCTGGTTTGTGGTGGCCATCTTAAGATATTGGTTGTAAAGTTGTACCCTTAGGGGGTCGTTTCTGGCCTTGATCTCCATGAATGTCCTTTTTATGTCACAGGCATGTTTGCTTTATGGCCTAGTGGACGAAACTTCCACACTATTCTACCTTTCTAGCTCCTGCCTGTATGAGTTAGTTGATGTGTCCACTACCGTGGAAGTCTGTTGATTGACTACCCTTTCACCTCTCAGATTGTCTGTTGTTTCTTCAAAGATTTCCTCTTCAGAGTGAGGATTGAGACTTTGCCTCTTTGCACACGGATGTTTTGTCGGTCCACTCATGGGTGTGGGGTCTTCCCTGTCTCTCTTTTTTCCTTTTTCCTCATTTAGAGGAGTCTGTAATGCAGGAACCTCTGCTGCTTTTGTTTGTACTGGAGAAATTTGATCTTGCTGATCTGTCATTCCTTGTTGCTCTGTGTCTGCCACTTCTTTGCCCTTAGAGATCCCTGTACCTGGTGTGCTGGCTTCTTGGATAGGCTGCTGAGAAGTTCCAGCAGAGGATTCACCAACTCCTGTTTGTTGAGGTAGATTGAAGGATACCTGTCCAAAAGAGTCCAGGTCAAGAGTTTTTTCAAGGTCTTTCATAGCTTTTTCCATTTTATCTTGCTCAGTGATCTCTTCTATTAATGTACCCTCTACCTAGTCATCTTGATTAGCGAACTATTCAATTTTGGGGATTCTATGGTGTGTATAAGCTAACATCCCGTTTCTCACTTTTCTGTCACTTATAAAGCTAGTTGGGTCATAAGGCACCCACCAAAAACTTTTCTTCAGTTTAAGTTGTTCCCCTCTACAAAATTCCTGGAGGTGGTTCATGAGGCCAGTTAACACTTTAATTTGAAAATCTCTATCAGCCAATGGTAACCAATCCTGGTCTTATGAGGTGCATTGAGCGGAGCGACATTCAGGGCTACAGGAGCTTCCATGTTTGGTTCTTGTGTTTTCAAACTGGAAGTCGAGTTTCTGTGCACAAACTGGGCAAAACAACAGTTTTGGGTGTCTTTCTCTGGGAGCTATGGACTGATTTTACTTGAATTTAGCTCTTTTGGGTAAAATTTACAGAGGAAAAAACAAAATTACTGGTTCAGAAAATGAATTGGGGTAAATACCTGTTTTTGGAGGCAAACCGAGCAATTGACAGGTTGGCTGACGAGCTGCAGAGTAGGAAGTTGAGATTTTCTTGGTTGGGTGGCAAACTAGACATTTGTGTAGATGTCTAGATGTAATTTGCATGGAAATAGTTCACAGAAGAAATGAAAGAAAATGAAATTTTCCCGTGATTTTAACAAAAATTTGGCTTTGGCGGGGGTTTTGTCACTTATTGTCGAATGATGTCACGACGATGGGATGTTTTTTTGTTTAGAAGAAGGGTGGATGGTGATGGGGTAGTGACGTGGTAGTGATGTTAGCGAAGGGTCAGCAGGAGGGCAGTAAGTGGTTTCCCACGCACTGCATATGGGCTAAAGTGGTTTTGGATGGGGGGCACGAGTAGTGCGGGCGGTCGACACGCATCCTAGTACGGGCGGTGATACCACCATTCCCCTGGGCAGTAAAGTTTGACGGCAGAGGGGGGCGCGATATGATTGTAAGATGTCCGATGTGAGGGCACCGATCGGACGATGGGTGTTATACGGAGATGGCGAGGGGTTAATGCACGAGCCTGACATCATAATTTAAGTTTTCAAATGTATTAGGAGCAATTTTATTGATCTGTGGGGTGGTTAAGTTTATTAATTAAAATGGGGTTAATCAATCTTCGGATGGTGTAATAAGGGTTATTAATAGGTTTATGATAAACTTGTTAATTCCCGATAAACAGTGATATGGTTATATTTCAACCAGGGGCGGGATATTTAATATTTTGGGATATTTTATTGTATTTTATACATAATACAGGATGGGCAATAAAGTATGGGAGTTATATAATGAAGGTTAATTGTCAATATGATTTATAAAGATGAACCAGCGCTAAGCTATAAACTTAGCCTTTAAGATGAAAAAGGGGGTTTTATGAGGAATTTTGTCAATTTTCCTAAGTAAAGAAGGACTTTTACTTAGGCAGGAATATTTATGAAATGGAATGAGTGGCTTAGTGATATTAAGCAGATTTCAATATCATAGGGGAAAATTAGTAAATGTTTTGGGGGAAAAGTGTGAAGGGGAATTAGTCATGATTTGCTTGATGTGCATTTAGATATGTGCCATGGTACTTATGATAATAGTAAGATGAGCCTCTTGAGAAACAAAATTTATCACAAGTCTCATTTTGCAACACCAAAACTGCCTACCCAGCCTACTTTGCCTAACATTTTTCTTCTTTCCTATGGGTGCATTTGAACTGCCAAAACCTCATCCTCTAATTTTATTTTTATTGCAATCCTATCCAGATATACCCTTATAACATCCAAGGGCTCAGGTTTAACAATTGAGCTCCTTTTCTTCTCTACCTATTCTAGTTATCTACCAAGTTTGAACAGTTTGGACAGATCTTATTCTTTATCTCTAAAACAAGTAAATTCAAACCATGAACTGGCCAAGATTGAGCTATTTGGCCATTTATCAATGGTGGCATAAGACAACCAGCTGCACACCATCACATTACTACAAAAATGGAATAGTAGTGGCATTTTGGACTTGCACACTTTCCTGGTCTCTTGTTTGGGGTTCATTCCTTTCACTTTTTTGACCATCTCATTCTTTTTTTCCCTTCGACTTTTCTTTTAGGGCACACCCTCTTTACATTTTTTAAATTTTTTGATTTCTTGAGAATATGGAAAACCTTTGCAACCAAGCCAAAATGTATGAACATATTAGAGCTCATCAATGTCAATCATGAAATATGACACCTATTGGTATAGGAACCTAACAGATTGGCTATACCTTCATAGAACTGAAGTGGATTTCTTTGACAATGCCATTAAGTGTGGGGATGATAGTAGGAAAAAGAGGACTTTGCAAGGGAATAAGAAGGCTACATTAGCAAGGATGGTTACCGCTATGTAGGCTAAGCATAGTTTTAGAAAAGGTAGTTTGAGGTTTGTAGTACACATTTCTAGTGACAAGGGTAACTAGGTTGAGGATGTAGATTTGTTAAGTAGGTACCCAGTTTTGTAGCAGTTTCAGGATGTACTCCCTGAGGAAATTAGAGAGTTTCCACCTCACAGGGAGGTAGACTTTTCTATTGAGTTGGTTAAATGGGTAGCTCCAACATCAAAAGCATCTTACAGGATTAGAACACTTGAGTTGGTAGAGTTGAAGTTGCAGGAAATGCTTGATAAGGGATATATTAGGCCAAGTGTATCACCATGGGGTGAACTAGTGTTGTTCGTAAAGAAGAAATATGGTACTCTTAGAGTGTGCATTAACTACAGGACTTTGAACAAAGTAAAGATCAAGAACGAGTACCCATTGCTGAGGATTGGTAATTTGTTTGACCGACTGAAGGAAGCAGGAGTGTTCTCAAATATCGACATGAGATCATGATAACATAAGGTACGTATCAAGGAAGAGGATATCTTCAAGACTACATTCAGGACTAGGTATGGGCATTATGAGTTTGTCGTTGTTGCATTCAATTTGACTAATTCTACAGCTGCATTTATGTGTTTAATGAATAGTGTGTTGTATCCTTATCTGGACAAGTTTGTTATTGTATTCATTGGTTTTCCTCGTATAGACAAGGCATCACCATTCTGGCCCTCCGTATCTTTTTGTCTCATCTCCTCTGACAACAAGGATGAGACTATTTCACCAAATTGCAAGTTAATTGTATTGCTACCTATTGCAACAACCAGAATATCCCATGAGTTTGATAGAGAACACAAAAAACTTATGCACTTATCTTTATCTGAAATTTTATATCAACATATAAAAGTTGTCTTACCCTAGTATTAAAGGTATTCAAATGCTCTGTCACTGAGTCTCCATCCTTAATCTTCAAGTTATACATAATTTTTTGTAGGAACAGTTTATTCACCATAGACATAGATTGGTACAAAGTCCCTAACTTGTCCTACAAAGCCTTTGCCAAGGATTCCCCTTATATATTCAACAATATTGAATCTGAGATACATCATTGTATTTTTCTCTTTGCCTTCTGATCCAACTTCTTCTAGTCTTCATCAGACATTGTCATTGGTTTAGTACTCAGATCTACTAATAGATCCTCCATCTTGAATTTCCACAACTCAAAACTCCGATCATTAATTTTCTCGATCTCTATCTTACCACTGTTCACTGTCTTTTTTCACCACAAGAATTGATCTCGTGGATCTCCCATTGAACGGGGTCTACTATAGGTGTAAGCAAAAACCCTTAGCATCAAAGGTGTCCCCTTGAAGCCAAAAAAAATCTAATACCAAATATAGGTTTTAACCTTGTACAAAAATTCTCTGCATATGAATTCTAAAAGCAGAAAATAAACAATGGCAAGAGCATAAAACATAAAATAGATATACACAAATATTTTGCCCCAGATCCCAAAAAAAGGACTACCAGATTAATTTTTCATTATATTCCTTTCAATGTTACAATACATATATATACATACTAAAGCATCCATAAAACACAATACATTAACCCTGAATTAGAACATAACCATAGTTCCCTTGAACAGATCTACAAAAGACCATGGGTAGAAAACCATCATGCTCAAAACCATATGCAAAATCCATGCACAAAACCATATGTAGGTTGCCCCCCTGTCAGCCCCCCTTGTGCCTGATGCAACGATTTCATTGCAAATGTGATTTCCATTCAAGCAACTACAATTTACTTATAAGAAAGAGTGATTTCATTTTATTGCAAGTGTGATTTTCATTCAAGCAAGTGTGTGATTTAATTAGAAGAAAAGTGTGAGTGTGACTTTATTTTAAGTGTGAAGCAAGTGTGAAGCTTATTTCAAGAAGAGTGTAATCATTCTTTTAAGCCAGAGAAATAGAATTGATTCCATTTTGATGAGTGATTTATTTACTTGCATAGTTGTAGAGAAACATGTGCATTTTGATATCTCAAATTATTTAGGAATTATGTGAGTGACAAAGACTCCTAGCACATACGTTGCACATACATTTAATCAATTTACTAGCCCTGGTTGATAATTCATGTCGTGGATAGAATATAACACACACCCAACATTAATATTATTGTGAATGGGCAACAACGTTTGAAGTATTATTGCAACTTTCTTGCTTTTCATTGCATTCATTTGTTGTGAGGGTTAAACTAATCAAAGTTGCAAAGTAAGATCTGCAAGGTTTCAAGGTAATATGTTTAAAGTTTCTTAAACATGAAAGTAAATGCAAGCTTTCAACATAAGATATCCAAGGTTATATCCAAATTTTAGATCACTCTTCATACCCAAGGTTTTCATATCCAAACTTCAAAGTTTGTTTCAATTTTCATATTCAAATTTCTGCGTGAGACATTATTGTAGTTAATGCCACATGTCTAACACTTGCTAGCATAAGAATTGATTCACGTGTCGCTTGGTTCCTTTCATGGATTCTTGTTATTGTTCTACTCATCTACCTGTTATTCTCTTATATTCATGTACTTTCCATTTCTCTACCTGTAAACAACATGTTGTAGCGGATACAGCCACCCTCCAAAATTATTCCTTAGCTTCATTTTGGAGCCTCCCTTCCATCCCTCACACCAGCTTGCCTTGCTTCATCAAGTTCACAAGCTTCAGTGTTTTTCTTGTACAAAGGAAGCATATTGATCACATCTTCATGTATTCCCCCCAAATGTTGTTCACTTAGACTTGGTCCAGCTACAGGCTGAGCAGCTCCCCCATGAAAATCACACATTTCTTGAGGGAAACCAACCTTCCGTCTAGAAATTGTGTAATATTTTCTGGCAGCCTGCTAAGCTCCAAGATTGTGAAATTATACTAGACAACACTCCTAGCAGGAATTACGCAATTTTCCCCAGTAGGGCTGCTTAGCCAAGAATTTGCACAAATCTGGGAAGCAGTTAGCTGCTCTGCCTAGAAATTGTGTAAATCTCCAAGGCAGACAACCCAGCTCCTAGCCAGAAATGTAGATTTCCTTCAAGCAGTCAAGCAATATGTTGTGTGGGCAGCTGAGTTGACTGGTTCGCTCCATGATAGAGAAAAACATAATTTCATGCATGGGCTGCTTCTCCCAAGGTAGCATGCAAGGACATCCTTTGTTTTAAGGATTTTGTTTAGTAGTTGGAGGTCACATGCAAGGATAATTTTAGAAGCCTCCCACCTAGTGTCGCTTTCCCTAGATTTGTGGTATACACGTCACAACCTTGATGTTACAAAACTCATCAATCAGACATTGTACAACTCATTCCTCACATCAACCTTGTAGCTCTGACATCCCACATCACACCTAGGAGTAGTCGGCACATTCAACTCAGCGTTTTTGGGGTAAACTCGCTTCCCATGCCTTGTGTTGTATTTATGTCACTTTTTGTGTTTTCTCTTGTATGAGTATTATTGGCTTGTATTCTTCGAATGTTTGCGATCGTTTACATGTATGTTAGATTATCCTATCACCATTTTAGTTTTCATCAGCATCTCACTGTTGTCGCATGCATGAAATTATTTTCCACAAACGGTCACCGATTTGGTGACTCACCTCACCCACATGCATGTTGTTTCATTTTCTGAATCTGTCATTCTCCGTTTGCATGGATGGTCATTCACTTATGATTACACTCAGTATCACCATGAATTCCCACCCATGTTCACTTTCAGTTTCCCATCGGTGAGTCTGGGCCACCTTGGCCTAGACTCTATCTCACCAAGACAACATTGCACAATCCTGAGAGACAAGGCTCTGCCTTCCTCTCAGGAAATGCACATTTCTACCCAGTGACTATCCTCCAGGACTGTTTTGTGCATTTCTAAGGGACACTGGCTGCTAACGTAGAAAATTGTGCAATGCAATCACTAAGCCTATAACCATTGCCATCTAAGATTACACATTGCACAATTACAGCAGTAAATAGCCATACTTGACTATGAATTGTGCAATTCCAATAGTTAATCAGTCTCCCAGTAGCCATGATTGTGCCTTGCACAGTCTTGGTAGTCAATCTCTCAACCTCCTGGCTGAAATTATGCAACCTTCACTATCATTCACACAAGTAGGTTGCAAGTCAGTTCTCAAGTTCATTTTGGTTTTCAAATGATAGATTGCTTTCCATTAGTGTTTCCATGTCTTCAGGTATGACGAGTGTTCATCTGCCTCTCAACAGTATAGGTACAATGGTTTCCAAGAGAGCATAGTTAAAGACATCGTTCAAAGCACACGTGGAGATGCAATCAATGAAATATCTATGAGCTTGCCTTCTTACCAAGATATCAAGTTGTTCATAGAAAAGGACATCAAGATATGAAAACAGCATCATCACAATGAGAAACATCATGAACAATAGTTTAAGGCAGCATATTGAATGAAGTGAATGCAATGAATGTAGCAAATACAGTGAACACATCGAACACAATGAATACAGTGAACACAACGAATGTAAGAGGAAGGTTGTTGACAACACAGAGGTGGAACAAAGTTACAAGATAAATCAGATCCACTGATGATGAAAGAAACATTGGAGACACAGTATAAGGTGACATGTAACACGAAGATCATGCGAAGATATAGAATGGAACAAGGAAGGAGTTTCATGTGCTGAAGCAGCAACTCAAGGAAGATCATGAAGTTGCATAGATAAACGAATGAGTTGTAGCAAGAACAAGAACAACAATGGGCACAACATGCACTCATGGATGAAATTGTGCCCATACAAGTTATAGATCTATCCCAATAACTATCACAGAGAAAACATGGTGAACAGTGTTGTTGATTGAATGTAAGGGATTCATGTCATTGTGCACACACATGAGATCCAACTCATTCAATACACTAAGCTAGGTGAATAAAAGAAGCAAGTCCAACTGGAGTTGAACATGTACTTTGACAAGTTGTTTCACATGGCCACCAGCACACACTTCAAGATCAACATAGACACTATGCATTAGCTTGTTGCTGGTTTAGTCGCACCAAAGAATACCATGCACATGTTAGCAAACGAGTTGGATGGACGAGCTGAACTAATGCACCAAATGCAACGAAGGCAAGAGTTTGCTTCAGCATGATGCACACCATCTTGGATGACAAAGCTTGGCATCAACTCACCACCTTCACCATAAAGAGTTGGTCTCATCACAACGGACCAAGTGTCAGTGATGTTTTGCATGGCTTTCTCAAGCCATGTTGTCTCACATGTATACATGTGCATTGTAATGTAATGTCATGTCAAGTGTATGTCAAGTGTCAATAGTTGGATGTAACAATCATAGAGTAGATGAAGAGTCATGAAGGTAAATGAACTCTCATGAAGGGGAATGTGAAGGGTAACCCAACCCTTTGCTATAAATAGTCCCTCATAACTCATTGTATAGGTTTTTGGTAAGCCAAGCTTTTGATAAGACTATCTTGGAGAAAGCTTGGACAATATTATAACATGCTAGTTGGCTTTTCCACTACACGGAGCTAGTACATCTCTTTGGAGGAGCAAGGAGATGTGGTTGTAACATTCCACTATTGGGGCTAGTAGGTTTACATGGATGTATTGTATGATTGGGACTTACACTTCTTTATATAATAAGAGCCAACACACTTTCATGCATATGTTGTTATTGTAGCTGGACTATTCCGGTTGCTTAGCAATGTATGTTGTTTAACTTATCTATTTATGTATGAAATGCTTTGTATAAAATTATATGAATCTTGTTTTATATGTGATGATGGTTTAACCATCAATTTGGATTGTCAACTGACCTACTTTCCAACTTGTGATGCATCTTCACTGGTGTGTTCCCTTCCCAGTTGAGTACTGTTACAGGTTGCCAAGGGGTGCACTCATCTCAAACCCCATGTGTTAGAACCTCTAATACACCTTCCTTGACTCACTATAGTGATCACACCCTTGCTACTAACATAGTTATCTTACTTAGAGTTATCTTATTTGCCTCCGTGCGACATCACGGTCAAGGCATTGCGTTACGATCGACTATTGGGACTCCTACACCAAACGGTCTGAGGTCTAATTGGGACTTCTTATAGGGAGGTCCCCTTACATGTTGATGGGTCCAACACCATCAATATTTTGGCACTAGAAGGAGGGCTAGATGACAAGCTGATTCCTCACATCTATTTTTAATATCTACACATCTATCATGACTCACTATCGAGATGTTCTTCCGGAATGTATGTCTTATGGAAATGATTTCATCATCCAGAAAAGGCTCTCGGACAACTTGTCTCATACAACATTTGATGGTGGAGGTTTCCTAGCCTTGGTAAGGCACACGGTCGATGTTGTAGGCTCATGTGAAAGACATGGATTTTTTGAAGAATACATGAGCTATGCACTGTTCATCTACAGGCTTCGAGGGCACCCAATGCATTGGTGTGCCACGCCCCTCGAAAAATCTATTCATTCTCTTGCTCATCTGGTCGCAGAGATAGACCGTGCTTTCAATCACTTTAACTATAAAGAACTCAAGAAAGAAACTATGGAATTACAAAAAGTAGTCGATGAATCCATTGAATAGTTTCACACAGACTTTTGTAATTTTGCATACCGATTCCAAGAAGATGATATTGATTGGAAATTTCTTGATGGGAGATTTGAGTATCTTCTTCACAGTTTTGAGCCACACTCATAACACTTCGGTGATGGAGCTGCACAATCAGAGGCAGGTACAGTCACTATCACAAGTGATTGTCCACCTTCACCTCATCAAACAGCTCAACCACCGCGGAGTGTGCAGTAGATCATGCGCATGCCTCTATTGAATTGGCACATCCTCCCACCCCATATGCTCTTGAGATTTGCGTAGATTTGGCTTGCAAGCCTATTGGTTCTCACATGGAATCATTCCCTTGACCTCTATCCTCATGTTCTATTGATCCTCTGGATTGTATTGTCTTGTGTTCCCCCATTTTGGACTTCTCACCTGTTGTGAACAAGGATCAAGTTGTTGATGGAGCTGGTGTTATGTTTCCAACTTGTTCCATCATTCATGATGAGTGTGTGCACAAATCTAAAGAGGATTCCGCATTGAAGGATGACTCCCTTCCAGTCGATCCTCATTTGCTTCATCCTAACATCCCTTTTGATTCTGCCACTACTGATTTCCCCTGTGAATACTCATTTTCGGATGCTTCTACTTCTGATGATTCATAGGACACGTTAGACGTCAGTCTATCATTAGAATGCGGAGAGGAAACATATTCCTCAAAACATCCGTCCAATCTGTCATTTATATTTCTTGAAAACAAAGAGGGTGAACTTCTTTGCTTCTCATCTACCCCTCTGCCTAATTCATCAAATCATGAGGATGTCGAAAAGCATCTTGATTTTTGTGATCTTGGTTGTCATGATCCATTCACTTCCTCATCTAATCAAGATGTTGATTCAATCATTGTTAATCATTCCAAGGCACCGGTCTATGATGTTTTATCTGTCAACGAAGTTGAAAACCCGCTAGACTATCGAGGCACTTCAGCCCGAGCTGATGGTTATGTCAAACCCTCACTATCCTGAGGTTGGTTTCACTTCTAGTCAAGAAATTGTTGAAACACTCAAGACTCCTTATCACTCTCTAGTTTTCATAGAAGATCAACCAAAAACCCACATTTCACTTCCTCCACTCGAACTACACGATCCCATTGCTTAGGCGATGGAGGAATCTTACACAACAAGCACACATGCACAACATAAGTGGTCTACCTTCCTCACATTTGATTGGATGTTATAGTTAAGAGAATGCATACACTCAACATTTGCATGCAGTGTAGCACACTACCATGGAAGCTCCATAGAATGCATTTCATGCACTGTCACTCCTCCTTGTTCTATGGTTGCTTGTAAGCTTAGAGTGTGTTTGTATTAACTGTTACATCTTTCTTGTTTTTTGGTTCAGGCAGCTATCTTGTTTGCAAACCATGCCTTCACCAACATGGGTCAACCAATGCACCAATGGTTGCATTGGAAGTATCACCTAATGTGAGATGACCCATGAATTGTTATCTTAGGAGTAGGAGTAGAGTTTGCTTGTTTGTTTGTCTGCTTGCTTGTTTGCTTACTTGCTTTGCTTTCACTTTTGCTTCCACTCTTGTTTTTCTTTTTTGTTTATTAGTTCACTCATTTCATTTCGTAGGATAGTTTCGCATGAAACCATGTATGAATCATGAAGCAACCTGGATAAAGTACAAGAGGCCTTGTGCTGCTATCACTACTTGGTTATCTATCATCCTACCACTATATGGCGAACTTGTTACTTTCATTCCATGATACATCAATGGAAAATACATATTGTTCAAAGTGAAACTTGGTGAAAACACAATGCTTACATGCTAACTAGTGTCACCTACTCTAGTCGGTTGTTTTTGGGTTAACCCTTGTAAACTCAGTCAAGTAGAGTAAGGTTAGAGGGAAAACCTTAACAGGCATGTCAAAAGTATAATAAACTATGTCTCTACTGGAACAACCTCTTCTACTCTCAATAAGTCGGGATCCATCTTCTGCCTCTGAAATGAAAGTGTTATGCACAATTACAAAATGAAAAAAGTGAAAAAAGTTTGAAAACATGAAAAATGAATAAGGCAAAAGAAGAGAAAGGCTTCATGTGCAGAGAGGTGATGCAAGTAACTCCACTAGGGTACTAACCAGGCTCAATGGTAGGGGAGCCATGCTTATTTTCCTATATGAATCCACTGAGATATTGTCCAGGCCTGCTCGTAGCGGAGCAACACCAGAGATAAAACTAAGACTCTGATGACTATAGTGCTTATGCACCAATATACCCCTCAACCCCAATCGAAACAACTGTGTCAACTTGGCTTCGAATGTGTGTTAATTGACCAAGAGATTGGCATATACTTCATCTTACAATCAAGTTAGTTTGGAAACCGAGAGGAGCTGAGAACTAAACAATACTTCAAAAGGTGTTAGACTTGCTTTTCAAGAAAAATATCCATTCAGAGAGCTAGAGTTCTACTAGTGTGTCACCAAGTGTTGTAACGATTACAACCACCCTCCAAAATTTTTCCTTAGCTTCATTTTGGAGCCTCCCTTCCATCCTTCACATCATCTTGCCTTGCGTCGTCAAGTTCACAAGCTTTAGTATTTTTCTTGCACAAAGGCAGCCTGTCGATTACAACTTGATTCATTCACCTCTAAGGTTGTTAACCCGAACTTTCTCTGGCTATAGGACGAGCATATCCCCCAAGAAAATTATGCATTTCTGGAGGGCAACCAACCTTCCCTCTAGAAATTGAACAATCCTGTCTGGCAGCCTGCGCGGCTAAAAGATTGCGCAATTATTCCAGCCAACACTCCTAGGAGGAATTACACAATTTTCCCCAGCAAAGCTGGTCAGCCCAAAATTTGTGCAAATCTGGGCAGCAGTCAGCTACTCTACCTAGAAATTGCACAAATATCTTGGGCAGTCAACCCAACTCCCAACCAGAAATGTGCATTTCCTTCGAGCAGTCTCTTACCTGTGCAACTGAGTCGACCGTTCCCTCTGGGACCGAGAAAAATAGATTTTCTTGCATGGGCTACTTCTCCAAAGGAAGCATGCAAAGGAATCCCTTGTTTCATGGATCTATGTTTACCAGTTGGAGGTTACATGCAAGGATCATTTCAAAAACCTCCCACCAAGTGTCGCTTTCCCTATATTTGTGGCATGCCCATCACAACCTCAATGTTATCAAAACTCATCAATCAGATGTTTCAAAGCTCATTCCTCACATCAAATATTGCAGCTCTGACATCCCACATCACATCTAGGAGTAGTCGGCACATTCAACTTAGTTGTTTTGGGGTAAGCCTGGTTCCCATGCCTTGTGTTCCATTTCTCTCACTTCTTGTGTTTTCTCTTGTATGAGTATTTTTTTCTTGATTTCTTTGAATGTTTGTTGTCATTTACATGTATATTAGCTCGTCCTAGCATTGTTGTAGTTTTCATCAGTATCTCGCTGCTGTCACATGCATGAAACTATTTTTCACGAACGGTCGTCGATTCGGTGACTCACCTCACCCACATGCATGTTGTTTTATTTTTTGAATCTGTCATTTTTAATTTGCATGCATGATCATTCACTTATGCTTACACTCAGTATCACCATGCATTCACACCCACATTCACTTTCAGTTGCCTGTTTACAAGTCTGGGTAGACTTAGCCCGAACTATGCCTCACCAAGACATCATTTCACAATCTTGAGAGGGAAGGCTCTACCTTCCTCTAAGGAAATGTGCATTTCTTTTGAGTGACTATCCTCTAGTATTGTTTTGCACATTTCTAAGGGATAGTGACTGTTGGCCCAGAAAATTGCACAATTGCAATCAAGCCTACAACGATTGCCAGTTGAGATTGTGCATTGTGCAATCCCACTAGTCAACAGCTAGAATGGACTGTTCATTAGGCAGTTCCAGTAGTTAGTTAGTCTCCTAGCAACCAGGGTTGTGCCTTGCATAGTCTTGGTAGTCAGTCTCTCGACATCCTGGCCGAAATTGTGCAACATTCATGATTAGTCACACAGCTATGTTGCAAGTCGGTTCTCATGTTCATTTTGGTTTTCAACTCATAGATTGCTTGCCATGAGTGTTTCCATATCTCCAGGTATGGCGGGTGTTCATCTACCCCTTAGTAGTTCAGGTACAATTGTTTCTAAGAAAGCAGAGTTGAAGACACTGTTTAGAGCACACCTAGAGATGCAACTGATCAAATGTCTATGAGATTTCCTTCTTATGAAGATATCAAGTTGTTCGTAGACAAGGACATCAATATATGATAGTAGCAACATCACAGTGAGTAACATCATGAGCAATAGCTTAAGGTAGCATACCAAATTCAATGAATGTGGTGAACACGTGGAATTCAACGAACACAACGAATATAGCGAATGCAAGAGGAAGGTTGTTGGCAACACAGAAGCGAAACAAAGTTGCAAGGTCAGGTAGATCCATTGATGATGAAAGCAACTTTAGAGACACAGGCTGTGAGGTGACAGTGCGACATGAAGATCGGGCGAAGACAGAGAATGGAATAAAGAAGGAGTTACATTTACTGAAACATCAACTCAAGGAAGAACATGAATCTGTACAGACAAATGAATGAGTTGCAGTAGGAACAAGAACAACAGTGGGTGCAACATGCACTCACAGATGAAATTGTGTCTATACAAGTTATAGATCTATCCCACCCGCTAGCACAGACAAGACATGGTGAGCAATGTTGTTGATTACATGCAAGGTATTCATGTCATTGTGTGCATGCATGATATCCAACCCATTCGACACACTCACCAAGGCAAAGACAAGAAGAAAGTCCAATTGGAGTTGAACATGTACTTTGGCAAGTTGATGCGAATTACCACTAGCACACACTTGAATATCAGTAATGACAATATGCATCAATGTGTTGCTAGTTCAGCCGCACCCAAGAAGACCATGCACATGTTAACAGACGAGTTGGATGAAGGAGTCGAACCAATGTACCGGATGCAATGAAGGAAAGAGTTTGCTTGAGCAAGATGTCACCATGGGGTGCATGCACACCATCATGAATGCCCAAGCTTGGTATCAACTCACCACCTTCACCATCACAAGCATGTGAATAAGTTAGTCTCATCACAACAGACTGAGTGTTAGTCATGTCTTGCATGGCTTTCTCAAGCCATGTTGTCTCACATGAATACATGTGCATTGTAATGTAATGTTGTGTCAGGTATACGTCAAGTGCCAATAGTTGGATGTAACAGTCATAGAGTAAATGAAGAGTCATAAGGGTAGATAAACTGTCACAAAGGGGAATGTCAAGAGTCACCCCACCCTTTGCTATAAATAGTCCCATATAACTCATTGTATAGGCTTTTGGTCAGCCAAGCTTCTTATAAGACTATCTTGGAGAAATCTTGGACAATATTGTAATGCGCCTTGGCTTCTCCACTGCATGGAGCTAGTACATCTCTTTGGAGGAGCAGACAGATGTGACTGTAACGTTCCATTGTTGGGGCTTTCATATTTACATGGATGTATTGTATGACTGGGACTTACACTTCTTTATATAATAATTGCGAGCACATTTTCATGCAAATGTTTTTATTGTAGTTGGACTGTTCTGGTTTCTTAGTAATGTGTGTTATTTAACTTGTGTATTTTTGTATGAACAACTTCATATGAAATTATTTGAATCTTGTTGCATATGTGTTGTTGGTTTAACCATCACTTTGGATTGCCGCCTGAATTGCTTTCCATCTTGTGATGCATCTTCACTCATGTGTTCCCTTCCCAACTGAGTACTGTTACAGGTTGCCAAGGGGCACACTCATTTCAATGCCCATGTGTTAGAACCTCTTATAGACTTTCCTTGACTCACTGGAGAGGTCACACTGTTCCTACTAATAAAGTTTTCTTACTTTCCTCTGTGTGACATCGTGGTCAAAGCATTGTTTTATGACCCACTACTAGGACTCCTACACCAAACGGTCTAAGGTGTAATTGGGACTTCTTACCAGGGAGATTCCCTTACATGTTGGTGGGTCTAGCACCGTCAGCACAACAAAATGATGGAGAACTTATTGAGTGTGACTGATATACATCACAATGATGCAAACCTTGTTGAAGTGTAAATTTAACAAAACAAAATACTGCAGAACCCGTTCATGTGTAAATTTAGCGATGAATGTATATTTACCATAACCTTACTCTAAAACTCAACAGAAAAAGCATCCATTTTCTATGTGTTAACTGCATCCATTTTTTGTTGCATTACAGAAAATATTAATGATATTGAGCAGGAAGAGGAGAAGGCTCAAGAGGAAAGACTTCATCCACCTTTTGTTATGCAATAATTATTTAAAGAGTTTAAATTATTTTATTGTAATATTTAACTTGACAGAGATTGATATATATATTTTCCATCTTAATCAGCCTCATCTCTTCACTAGTGATAGCCCAATGCACAAAGCACTCAATCTCCACCCCATTGTGGAGGTAGTCATTGAGGTAGTTGTAGAGATAGGTGTTGATTTCTAAGTTTGGAACATTTGGAATAGATTCAATTAGGTAATTGGTAGAAAGACCCAAAAGACCTAGATCTACAAAGTTCATAATAAAACTTGGAATCTCTCCCACAAAAACCCAAGAAAATAGTTAAAGATAATTATTTTTTTTCATATCCATAGTCTCTTGAGGTATTTTCCTAGGTGGAAAGGATTACCTTCCATGCTTGGAGAGGCAAATTCTGGTAAACTTCCTATGTAGGGAATGCACCTATGAATTTGTTGGTTGTCAAATCTAGAATTTGAAAGGGGTTTAAATGAAGAGAATTTTGGTGAAGTACCATATAGAGAATTATTGGAAATATTCAAGTACTCTAGTCTACTATAATTCATGAGGGTTCACGAAAGATTTCCCTGGAGGTAATTCACAACTAGTTGAACTTTCTTCAAATTTATCAAATCACATTTATTGGAGGTAAAATAACTTTTTAGAAATTTAGTTTCAAGTACGATGTGAGTGAACATACCTATAGAGTTGTTGTAGATAATTCCATCCCAGCTATAATGCCCACTCAAGTCCACCCCATTTTTCATGGAAGAATGAGGATATTCCAAGCTAACTTTCATTAGTAGAAAAATTTGAGCCTCTTGAGGAACAACTTGCGTTATGTTCATGTTCCACAAAGTTTATGAAATCAACACCAACAATACACTCCCAAACAAATTTTATCCTCTAGTGTTTTCTTATGTATCTCACAAGCCTATATTGCAAGAACCTAATGAAATAGATAAACTTCAAGGACCTAGGTGGAAGGAGGTAGGGGTAACTACTTCAATTTCTACACATGTTTGATACCTTTCAATGACTCATTTGTGCTTTTAATTGATTGAAACATGAGAGCATGGGAGATGTTCATTGTGTCTAAGAAAAATAATTGTCCAGAAAAGAGTAATGAAAAAGAGTTTGAGACTAACTTAGTAAAGAATTCTCCCTTCAAAGATATTTTCTTATCAAAAATTCATTTTGATATTACCTCAGATCCTTTCCGGAGTTGTTCATACCTGGGAGGATTCTCAGAGTTAATGTATCCTGAACCATGTACATAGATTCAACCTCAAATGCCTCATGACTCTGCAATATGTTATTTTTTTATGTCAATGACAAATGTAAGGACATTGAGAATCAACCCAATTTATAATCTACCTACATTTGATTTTGTTCTTTAATGAGTTGTAGGTTGATTTAGGGATCCCATTATTGATGCATTTGCATAGATGTTTGTAATATGGTTAGTGAAATTGTAGTTTATACCACTTTCAATAATGTTCCAATTGTCTATGGGCTTTCACAATGTCGGTTTTAACCCCGTACAGAAATTACCTACATACGAATTCTAAATCACAGGAAAGATACAAATGTGAGAGCATAACACATAAAACATGTATACACAGAGATTTCCCACTAGATCCCAAAATCGAGACTACCAGTTTGATTTTTCATTATGTTCCTTTCAATGTTACAATATATATTTATACATGCCGAAGCATCCAATACCATGGACCGAAAACCATCGCGTCCAAAAGCCATGGACTGAAAACCATCGCGTCCAAAAAACATGTGCGAAAATCATGCACAAAACCATAGGTGGGTCCGCCCAACCTAACATAGGGTCCAAAACAAAAATTTTCCGGGGCGCTGCCCCGGACGCCATAATGTGGGGTTACGAGTACCCCTCAAACCCCCTGTTAGCTATGTGGAAAGAATATAACACAACCCAACATACAATTGTTTTCATTATTATATACATTGCTTCCTTTTCCTTATAACTAGTGTTGTATATATGATCTATATTTCAACTATATTATTCCTCCCTTGCAAATATGAACACTCATATCCCTATTCATCATGTAATTTGTAAATTTCATTTAAGGTCTTGTTACATATACAACCAATAGAAAGTTAAACATCCCTTTTTCTCTCTCTAACTTCTGATCAACAATAACTAGGTTGAGCATTGCATTTATCAGGAAGGACGAGTCAAAGAAAATGAGCTCATAGCAGAGAATTCATTGCTAACTTTCTTATGTTGATTTATTTCACTCATTTATTTATCTTTTTGTCATATATATGCCAATGTTGGCAAGCTTGAATATGGATGTAGGGTCTTGGGTATTCATTTTTTTAATTTGTTTTTTTTTCAAACTAATGTGTTAAGTTTTAAAACAGTTTTGTGCCGCATGTACAATTTTTCGTAATTTTAAAACATATAAGGACATTTTTTTTTTGTCAATTGTATCTTCTTATTTCCTCCCATTTATTATATTTCCTTTTCTCTCTGAATCTAACTCATCTGCGGCTCTCCTCGCAAACCAACTTAGCGAATAGTAAGGTGCACCCCACTATCTAAGGCTAATGCATTCTTCGTGCTTTGATCATTCAATTTATCACTTGAGCATCTCAATTCTTAGGGAGATGTGTGTAGCATAGAGGAACACTTTTAGTGGCTAGTATTACACCAATTCCCGGGAATTATGCATCTGTATCTCGAAAGAGGAACCACCTCGAAGATACTACAACATAGGAACCTCACATGTCACTAGTAAATCAACTACCATGACTACTACTTATATGTCTGCTAGTCTTCCCCTTGTTGCTATAGGTATTTATGGAATCGTTCAACGACCTCTAGTACAGCCTATCATTCGACTTACATCACCTATGCCCCACACTCACCTAGTGGGCAGGGTGAGGTGGGGCTTGCCATAGAATTTTTTTTTTGGACCACCTTCGACATATAACATTCATTTGCGTTCCATACATTTAATTAATATGTTGTATGAGTACTACCATGACTAATTGTTATGACTAATTAAAAGCGATCCATTCCTGCGTCATGACTTTGTTGAATGTTAGAGAGAAAAGGGTAGAGTATTTGCCCCATGAAGTGATATATCAGGCTTAAGTATATATTTCTGGAGAAGAGGAATCAATGTGTTTGTATACTTCCTTTTTAAGGGATTTTGATTAAGCAGAAAAAGGATTTTTCTATATCGTTGGATGTAAAGTTTGTAGTTTATGTGATTCATTAAGTTTCGATTACAAATTAATTATTTTGTTCCATAGGTTGTGCTTTTTGCTGGATCACCTGAGTGGGGATCATACTTTAGCGCTTTCCCCGATGTTAATACAATCTCTTGTTAGTTTCGCTTTTAACCGGTCCTTAAGGCATTTGTTAGTCCGGAGAGCAATCCATTTTATGGACTTAAATGCTACTTGGCATCTTGCTTTCCTTCCCTACTTTAAATCATAAAAGATATTTTTTTTGTTTCGAGGAGGATAGACTTCACTCCATGCTCCTAGAATCTCATGCTTTCTAAAAAGGTGTGTAATTCAAAAGATGCTGAGTTAAAAATTTTGGTGATAATTGAGAAATGGTAAGTCCCAAGGGTTAGCTCAATTCATCAAATAAGTGCCTAGTCGTTCGAGAAATCACATGGACAATTCTCCCTGAAACCTTTGTGGTTAGGCCTAATTATTAACTGTGGAGATTGATACCATTGATAAATCTCAAATATCTCCAAAACAAACACAGGTGAGTGTCCACGTGAAAAAAAATGGTAAGTTGTTTAAATTGCCAATTGCTACCATCGTGATGCTTCTATTATCCTCAAATACCAATGTAATGTAATTGTAATATGTGTATGGATATGGTAAATAAATTATAAATTTATATCTTTACCTAAAAGATAAAGTACCTTTGAATTCCTTTCCAGCATGAAGTTTCTTATTCCTCTATTGAAAATTTGGGTCCCTATTAAGCATCTAAGGTTTTATAGATTTCATGAATAACATGGACACATGTAGTTAGCCACCTTTGCAATTTTGCGAGGAAATGAAAACAATGAGAAGTAAGAATTGTACAGATTATGAATGGGATAAATTTATTTTATTTTATCATGCAATAATTAATATGATTCAATTTGTCAATTCCCAGGAGAAAAATAGGCATTTTAATTTTCCCTTGAATTTGCTTCATATTTTGCATTCCAAAGATCTTTTTGCGGAGAGAACTCAAGGAGTTATATTCCAGCTTTGTTAAATCATATGTGAGAAGTGAATACTACAGTAAAATAAGAACCCTTCCCATATTTCAATTTTTCCCTTCCCATATTTCAATTTTTCATATTCCATTTCCTGTATTTTGATACTTTTCTCTGATTTCAGTATCAATGTTCTATGATTAACATCAATTGTTTATAGTTCAGGGTTGTTGAGAGAGATTCTAAAAGCTTTTCCCATTGTGAAAGAAAGAGGGTAATCTCTCCCGGAATTGAAGCTTGGTTCTTTCCAATGGTGTCTGAATCTGTTATGTGTAATAAAAAGTTTAGTTGGTCTTGTATTTTAATTGAAAATGACACATATTCCTATGTAGCTTTACTAAACCATTACATGTCTTATTCAGTTCTAGATAGTCTTATGACAACAGGTCCAAGGCTTGCCAGGCCTCTACGAAGTGGTTATTCCATGTAAATATTGAACAGAAGAAACTAAAAAAACCAAAGTTGATGACACTAATGCCAACACAAGATATTTTTTTATCAGACTTTCTTGGCAGGGGTATTAAAAAAGCCAAGAATTGATATCAATAATGCAACATAGGAGATTGTTTAGCAAACATTCCCGACAGTGACTACCGCTACATGCAACTCTTGTTACCATGGCCATTATCCTAAAAGGAGGGAGGTCAATGTATCCTAAAAGGAAGTGTATAGTGTATATATATGTCTTATTCAGTTCTAGATAGTCTTATGACAACAGGTCCAAGGCTTGCCAGGCCTCTACGAAGTGGTTATTCCATGTAAATATTGAACAGAAGAAACTAAAAAAACCAAAGTTGATGACACTAATGCCAACACAAGATATTTTTTTATCAGACTTTCTTGGCAGGGGTATTAAAAAAGCCAAGAATTGATATCAATAATGCAACATAGGAGATTGTTTAGCAAACATTCCCGACAGTGACTACCGCTACATGCAACTCTTGTTACCATGGCCATTATCCTAAAAGGAGGGAGGTCAATGTATCCTAAAAGGAAGTGTATAGTGTATATATATGTATATGTAGGATGTTATAGAAATTAACTTATGACTTCTCCTCCAAGTGTGAGCTAGTACTTAACGAAGTGGTTATTCCCTTAGTTGCCGCAAATGAGACTCTTATAACTTTCTTAAATGGTTTTTGATCTCTTTATCAAAAAATATATATATGAAATAAATACAATATATATAATAATTTGAATATTTTATAACTTAAATAATAATTATATTTATAAAATTTAAATGATTCATTTTAAAATTTATAACTAAAAACTCGTTGTTGGAAATGTGTCCGCAAAAAATTATCTTATGTGATTTCTATTAGAAGACTTTTTTAAATCTAAAAACTAGCTTAAATTCATTTTAACAAGAGATCTACAGATGGCCAAAAGGGATTAAATTTCTTGAGGTGAGGACCTCTTTCACAATGAAGAAAGACGTGATTTCTCTAAGAACTTGGTAGATCCGGAATTCAAATGGATCTAAGCTAGTTTTAAAAAATGACATATAAACATGAGTTATAGTTTTGGGTATGTGATTTGAGTAAGTCTGGGATGGTACAAGGTATTGTAACAAAGTCTATTTACAGTTTAAAATTATCCATGGTAATGTAGGGATAAAACTCCATTATTAAAAATATTTGTACATGTTTCTTTTAATGTATATATGTTTTTTATTTTTTAAGAACAATTTTTTTTTAATTTTATTCAATCTGGAAACGAAGGAATAAAATTACATTCTGCATATATTCTTGAAATCATTCCATCATATCATCCTTGCACTGATGCATAATAAGAAAAAAAATCTAAGAAGCGAAATGAAATACACAAATTCTTAGGATTAATTGTGATAAAAATAACTTAATTTTCGATTCTTTCCTTTCTTTTTCCCACCATTCCCTAAAATCCTTGATTAGGAGAGTTGTACAAGAGATAGTTGATTGATGTTTCACTACCCAGGAATATATTTATGAGTGAAAGCATGAATATGGGTTACGCGTTTGGGACAATGATGAAATTCCATGTTTTTCCTCTTTTAAAGAATTACATGCCTCAAAATTCATATAAGCATTGTGAATTTTGATTCAAAGTAAAAAGAAAATATGAGGAGAAATATGGTGTTTTCCTAATGATATTTTTCACAAAAAAAATATAGTGTCGTATAATCTCTCAAATTTCAATTAAATGCAATATATGTCCTTGCAAATTTTGGCAGAACTTAAGAAGTATGCACATATTCGTGTACCATAACTTAGTCTAAAATGTGTAATTTATATATATATATATATATATAGATGAGGATGATATACATGGTATATATTATATATTATATATATAATATGAGGATGATATACATGCGAGAGAGGTAAGTTTTAGTATTATTTTTTATGCAAAATTATATTTTTTATATCTTTTTTTCGAAGTTACCAAAAGTTAATATTTCCATTGCATTTTAGACGCGCACGTGCTTCATGTAAAAAATTTCACTACTTTAAAATAAATTAGGGAAACTAAGATTATCCTTTTAAATACGACTTTTGAACAAATATAATAGTATTTTTTGAAAAAATTTAGTTATGTATATTTTATGTTATTGATTTCTTATTAGAGCCCTTTGAAATTGTCTGAAGAAATTCCAATTGCTCTTTTTAGAAGAAATTAAATGAAAAATATCATATTAATTTGAAAGTGTCAAATTCATATGTCATTTGATAGAGGATTCTTTCATGAATCCAACATGATCAACTCCGTCACTTAAGGAAAAACTATGCCATAATTCCAATAGGGTGGGGTTGTAGAGAAATCTAGAAAAGAGGTGATGAGACTCTAACTTCTTGGACTTCAAGAGCTTGATGAGTGCTTATAATCAAAATTCAAATTGCTCAATCTAGCAATATACGTGGTTAACGAACAACTCGATCAAGCTTAAAGGCTCGAGAAAGCCATTAAAAAGTCTTAACCTACTGACGCCCGATTAAAAAATATGGCTTGATCGAGCAACTTGGTTCCATGTTTTAACCCCTCTCTGAGTTGAAGCTCTCAAATACATGTGATCTCTTTACTCCTCCTGAAACCTTTTCCCCTGACACTTCTACTTTTTGTTGCTCTGGTACTATGATCTCTATTGATTTTGTAGTTGGCTGGGAAACATGCACTAATCCAAAAGAGTCCCCTTTACCCTCATTTGATTTGATTCCAAATTGAGTTTGTGTTTATGAATTTGGTTGATTTTATTCCAAGTCTTCTTTCCCATATTGTGAATTATCACGAAATTTCCATCATCTTTACTTAGTTACTTGCCTTTTTTTCAATGCCTTTTTTTCTTGTCGGCAGGAGTTTTACAAATGTCTATTTGGAAGCCAAATCGACATCAGAAGCCTATATTCTCATAGTATAACAATTATGTTTACTAGACATTCTCATGCTTTAGAAGGAGATGATCAAGAAGACCATTGTTGAGGTCGATCTCTACACATATCTGAGAAAAAATAAAGATACCTTTGAATGTTCCGTATAGGACCCACTTTTTTAAATTTTCCCAAAAGTTAATAGAGATGTTTGGAAATCTCACCCAAACTAGCATTGTTTTTACCTCCATGTTTGTTGGATCAAACATAGGGAACCACAAGTAACATAAAAGCCCACTCTACCTAAAAACCATGGTCCGTATTTTAGAACTGTTTCCATATTTGGTTGGGTCTCGAATTATACCTTAACGAACCTTTTATACCATAAGTGTATATCACACTTTGTTGTGCAAGAAGTGCATATCCATTCATACAAACCTTTTGGTTTCAACCAAAAAACATTAAAAAAAACATGTTAACACCATGGATTTTCGATTAGTAAAGAAAGATTCCACCTTAGGAGTTTTGATGCCCATTATTGGTACCTTATCAATTTGCTCGATAATGTAAAATCCTGGCATATTTTTTGGTTGATCTACTTGAGTTGTATTCTTCCCTTTGAGTGCATATTTGAACAATATGGATCCATTAGCATTCCTGGGATTTTGGTTAGGTTCCGAAAACATAAAGAACCTCCATGCATCCTCATGTTTAAAATTATAATTGACTCCTTTTACGAATCGTAATCTTCCAATAGATAAGACGTTCTTATATTACTTTCCCTACATATTCCAAAAATTATAACAATGCTAGTATGCCCATATTATTCTGGATGAACTGCTTCAAATCTCTTACTAGATCCAAGCCATAGATCCAATAAACAAAGGTTTTCCCATTAAGCTTCCTCATAAAACTCCAAATTTGTTTATTCATTTTTGATCCCATCACCTAATCTGGTGTAGATCACTGCAGATTTGTATTGTTAGACTGCCTTCAACCATATCAGTAAGTTTTAGAGAGGCAGAACCAAGCATTCCTCCTTTGCAAAACATAGTCACACCGACTCAAAATTTAGACTTCGGAGAAGGAAGAATATACCAACCACAAAGCTGGAAAAAATGGCCTTCATCATCCACCAAGTTGTTCTATCCCCATCTGCATCAAAATATAAAGAGGAACCTCATACGATTGGCAGGTAATGGGTGTGATCCATGTTATAGCAAACAGTGCACAGTGGAAAATAAAAGACATACACAGCATATAAAATCATACACAAATGACACAAGGATTTAACGTGGTTCACCCAACCAATCTGGGCTACGTCCACAAACAGAGGCATTGGAAATATTATTATTCAATAGGAGATTACAATAATTTATTTCCTCACACACTCTCTCTACCATACCCAATATCCTGTACGGGCATATATTATTATAGCTAAGAGAATAAAATTGACTCATAAATTCTCTCACAACAAATATAGGATGCATTAACTCCTTCCCAACAAAATAGAGCTAATATAGAAACAAATCCTATTGTTCTCACCTACATGAGATTTTTGCCCAATTTATTAAAACCAAAAATCTCAACAATCTCCACCTTGATAACAATTAGCCTGATACCCTATTTCTTTATTATTTTTATCTTTTCTGCAAGCCAAGAGAAGCCAAACACCAACGTAGCTTCTCTAACAAAACTGGTTTCATGAACATGTCTGCACAGTTCTCCTTTGTATGTACCTTTTCAAGAGAGACTCCCCATTCAGTGATAACATGTCTTACAAAATGGTACTTGATTGGTATACGCATTGATTTACTATGATAGGCTGGATTCTTAGCCAAATGTATTGCACTTTGACTATCACAAAATAACTTGATGTTGTCCTATAACCTACCAAATTCACCAAATAAACCTTTCAACCAAACACTTCTTTGCAAGCATGAGAAGCAGCTATGTATTCAACTTCAGTAGTGGATAAAGCAACAATGTTCTGTAGCTTGGACATCCAGCTAATAGCTCCACCTGCAAGAGTAAATACATACCCCAATGTTGACCTTCTCTTATCCAAATCACCTACAAAATCGGAATCAACATATCCACAAACAAATTCACTACTCTTGTTATAAGTGATACAATAATCACTTTTGCCTCTCAAATACCAAAGCACCCATTTCACTGCTAACCAATGTTCTTTACCTGGATTTGCCATATACCTGTTGACAACCCCAACTGCATGTGAAATATCTAGTCGAGTAAAAACCATCGCATACATCAAACACCCTACTACATTGGCATACAGAATTCGAGACATATATTCCTTTTCTTAATCTGAATTAGGACATAAACTAGAAGAAAGCTTAAAATGGGAAGCTAAAGGGACTGACACAGGCTTCACATTGTTCATACCAAACCTCAAGAGTATTTTCTCAATATACTTCTGTTGTGATAGCCACAACTTACCATTGCTCCTGTCTCTGAAAATCTCCATGCCCAAAATCTATCTTACTGCTCCTAGATCTTTCATATCAAATGTCGTTGCCATCTGAGCCTTTAACCTGTTGATCTCTACTATTCTTTTTCTTTCTAAAAGCATATTGTCAACATACAACACTAAGATAATGAACATGCCATTACTTAATTTCTTAAAGTAAACACAATGATAATATTCACGTCTTATATAATTTTGACTCAACATGAAAGAATTAAATTTCTTGTACCACTGTCAAGGCGACTGCTTCAGACCATACAATGATTTCTTGAGCCTGCAGACAAATTTCTTGTTGCGATGTTGAACAAACCCTTCAGGTTGTTCCATGTAAATTTCCTCATCTAAATCGCCATGTAAAAATGCAGTCTTAACATCTAGTTGCTGCAATTCTAAATCAAGAAAAGTGACTAATGCTAACACAATTTGAATTGAAACTATTTTTACAACTGGTGAAAATTTCTCATGAAAGTCAATGCCTGCTTTCTCGCTTTGTACCTATCCTCTGTATCATCCACACCCCATTTCAATTTGAAAACTCATTTACATCCCACAGTTTTCCTATCTTTAGGAAGATCAACCAGATCCCATGTGTCATTCTTACCTAAGGCGATCATTTCATCCTTCATAGCTGCTTTCCACTTTTCACTTTTCAAACCTTCTACAGCTTCCTGATAGCACAGAGGTTCATCATCATTAGTGGTAAATGCAACTGAAGTAACATAATCATCATACCTTTTAGGAGGACGTTTCATTCTTGTATACCTTCTTAAAGATGTTTTTGGTGCTTCCACAAGTGGCTGATTACCATCTGTAGGCACTTCTTCATGATCATCATCTGAGACATGTTCATGATCTACATCTGAACCTTGTTCATGATCTGTATCTGAAACCTGTTCATGGCTTGCATCTGAACTATGTTCATTTTGACTATCATCAGAAGTGGTTTCAAACTGAATGCATTGAAAGTCAGATATATTATCTTGTTTCAATTTATTATCTACATCTAACTGTACAAGAGAGGATTCATTAAACTTTACATCTCTATTGATGATGATCTTGTGGGTAGTAGGATCCCAAAATCTATATCCCTTTGTTCCATCACCATATCCAACAAAGATATATCTTTTTGATTTAGGTCTAACTTAGAATGTTGATGTTTTGGCACTAGAGCATATGCATCACAACCAAAAACTCTTAGTTTAGAATAATCACAAGGGTGACCTTTCCATACCTCTTGAGGAATCTTGCATCCTATCGTCGTTAATGGTGATTGATTTATCACATAACAAGCTGTAGCCACTACTTCTGTCCACAATTCCTTCTGCAAATTGGCATTACTCAGCATACACCTTGCTCTCTCTAAAAGAGTCCTATTCATGCATTCAACAACTCCATCATGCTGAGGAGTATAAATAGTGGTCTTATGTCTCTCGATCCCAACATCCTTGCAATAATTGTCAAACTCCTTGGAAGTAAACTCACCACCATTGTCAGTTCTTAAACATTTTATGGTTCTACCAGTGATGTTTTCTACCAATGCTCTAAACTATTTGAAAACTATAAATACATCAAACTTCTTTTTTAACATGTAGACCCACACTTTCCTAGAGAAATTATTAATAAAAGATACAAAATATGACTAACCTCCATATGAGGTTGTAGGGGATGGACCCCAAACATCAGAATGGATATAATCAAGGATTCCTTTACTAGTATGTTTGCCTGTTTTAAACTTCTGCTCACTTTGTTTCCCAAACAAACAATGTTTGCAGAAATCTAACTTACCAGACTTTAGATTAGGAAGTAATTTATGATCAGCCAGAACCTTTAAACCTCTTTCACTCATATGTCCCAAACTTTGATGCCATAAACGAATAGAATTATTGTCATGTACAGACACCGTAGACACATGATCTGAACTTGTTCTTCTTTCTAACTGAAATAGATTTCATGCCTTCTTAGCTTTCATTACTAGTAAAATACCTTTGTAAATCTTCATTACTCCACCTTGAATAACAAATTTATATCCATTAGTGTCAAGTGCTCCTAGTGAAATTATATTTTCCTTAACTCAGGTACATGTCTTACATCAGTTAAAATTTTAGTTGTCCCATCAAACATTTGCAACTGAATGCTTCCAATTCCCACAATGTTACACGTGACATCATTACCCATATAAATGACTCCATCATTAATTGATTTATATGTCTTAAACCATTCTCTATGAATGCACATGTGATTTCATGCACCAGAATCTAACAGCCAATGTTGATCATGATTAGACAAATTAACTAATAACACTTCATCACTCATCCATGAACCAGATGTTGAACCTGTATCTGTCGTGTTTGCCTCTTTCTTCTCTGTCGAAGAATTTTCTTTAGAAGTTTGTTGTCGCTTCCAACAATCCTTCTTCAAATGTCCCGATTTGCCACAAAACCAACACTTTACCTTACTCTTCTTCCCTTTCGAATTTGAACGTGAGTCGTTGTGCCTACTGAAGCATCTTTCTTTAGAACAACCTCTGACCATCATTGCTTCAGATGTTGAGGTTTCTAAATTTGACCTTCTCCTTGTTTCTTCAGATAATAAAGATGCAACTACATCATCAAACTCAAGGGTTTCTGTTGAACTAGGACTTATAGAAGTAATAATATGATCCCATGACTCGGGCAATGAGTACAATAAAGTTATCGCTTTATCTTCTGATTCAAATTTTACTTCTATACTTTCTAATTGCACCAGGAGAGTATTAAAAGTATTCAAATGATCAGTAATCGATGTACCTTCCTTCATTCGCAAAACTGTACAATTGTCGCTTCAGGAGAATCCTATTGGTTAAGGATTTTGTCATGTACAACTTCTCAAGCTTCGTCCACAAATCAGCAGCAGCTTTCTCCGACACGATGTTAAACAAAACATCATCCGCAAAACATAGTCGAATAAAACTCAATGCTCTTTCATCCATCTCGGTCCACTCATCATCTGTCATGTTGTAAGGCTGTTTGGATTTTCCCATCAATGCCTTCGCCATGTCTTGTTGCACAAGAAGATTGTACATCTTTACCTTCCAGATCTCGAAGTTGCTTTTTCCATTGAACTTCTCGATCTCAAAACGAGCACTTTGAGTTTTTGCCATATTGTATCAACCAAACAATCTCTAAATCCAACTTGTTAATAAATCAAATCAATATTTAACAAAAAAAAGTGCCTTTGCCTTCTACTATACTGCCTTTATCTTATCATACAATCCCTCTGATGTACAAACTGCAGATTACAAATAAAAAATAAATAACAAAAATTGCAGTTTTACCAAAGTGATCCTCGCTTTGCGCGCCGAAAGGGTCTTGGCGCTTCCTCAACAGCAGACGATCTGCGCCAGAGGCAAAATCGGTTAGAGTAATAAGATTGCCGCGACTAAACCCATCGGATCCGCGCCAATTGGGATATTGGCACTCTAGCGCGAGTATTAAGCTCGGATCCGTGCCAATTGGCGCGCCTATTCCACAATAAACCGTGCCAATCCATTCACTGTCTAATATTGGCATGACTGTTTCGCCCGAAACAACGCCAATCGCCGAAAAACTCCACCTCCAGCGGCTCTGTCACACACACCTGCTCCTCAACACGCTCTAATGCCAATTGTTAGAGCAAACAGTGCGTAGTGGAAAATAAAAGGCATACACAACATATAAAATCATACACAAATGACACAAGGATTTAACGTGGTTCACCCAACCAATCTAGGCTATGTCCACAAAACAGAGGCATCAGCAATCTTATTATTCAATAGGAGATTACAATAATTTATTTCCTCACAGACTCTCTCTACCATACCCAATATCCTGTACGGGCATATATTTTTATAGCTAAGAGAATAAAACTGACTCATAAATTCTCTCACAACAAATATAGGATGCATTAACTCCTTCCCAACAAAATAGAGCTAATATAGCAACAAATCCTATTGTTGTCACCTACATTAGATTTTTGCCCAATTTATTAAAACCGAAAATCTCAACAATTCATAGAACCAAAAACCCCAATTTCAGTGGTATCAGTAAAAATCTGGACACAAACAACAAACACTCCATCTTTGGCAATCTGCAAATATCCATTTGACAAAGTTGATGCAAATCATGTATATCAAAAAATAATTAGCCAACAAAAACTTCGTCCATCCTTCCAACCTGAGAAAACACTCTCCATGGCAGACAAAAACAATCCAAAACTGTGCCTCTATAACCTCACAAACCTAGGGACTCAAATATTCAGTGCTATATTCTATGATCTCACAAAAAATTTCTCCTCGCAAACCCCTCATCCATCGCCCTAGCTTGTCGTATTTTCCAGAGCGAGTCCTCATATTAGTGACAATGGTGGGTAGGAATTTACATACTCTTAAAACCGTAATTCGTATTATGAACATGATCATAATGTCCCTGCTTCATGTTATATATATATATATTATATATATATAATATATATATATATATAGATATTATTTTTAAAATAAATAATAATGACCATTTTAGATCTATTTTTATTCCAGATTTACTACTAAGCGCACAAAGGAATCAAATCTCTTTTCACTTTAAAAGAGGCTTATATGTTTAATAGATTTGATCCCTTTAAGCTCTTAATAGGATTCAAAGTTAAGATGGATCTATGTTGGTCTGTAAGTTTTGAAAATAAAACAAAATTTACAGTTCTCACATTGGCTAAAAGATAAATTATTAAATAATAATAATAATAATACTTTATCCATTATTATAAACTAATATGTTTAGTATAATTAAAATATTTTATAGTTAAATTTATATTGAAAAATAAAAAAATAAATAGTCCATTATTATAAACAAATACAACCACATTAAAAATCTTAGTGTGGTCGATATAGGTGAAGGCTTCATAAATATGACCAAAAACAATTATTGCAACACGAAGAATGCTTTATTAATGGACACATTTACCTAATTAACCATGTATAAAAAGTTTATGGGTCAACTTCAACTTGAGAAATAAAAGGAATTATAAATTAATGTTATAAATAATAATGAGGAACTTATCAGAATTGGAACAACCTCAAATCCTTGGAAAATTGGTGGGTAGGGAGGGAGAGTCTAATCTTTTGAATTTATTAAAAGTAATGGACCATTTTGCTAAATAGAATTTGCTTATATACAAATAAATGTTATAAATAATAATAAGGAACATATCATGGAGGAACTTATTAGAATTAGAATAATTTCAAATCTCTAAGAAATTGGTGGGCAGAAAGCCACTTGGCACATGGCACGAATCTATTGTTTTTTAAATTATTAAAAGTCAATGCAACCTAACAAATACTTTAATACACTAGAGTCATTGATAAAAATTTAAACTAAGCCTATGCCGAGCATATTACCTTGAGAATCAATCTAGGTCCTCAATTACAAAAAAATCCATCTTAAGTTGAAATAAAAGTTATATAGATTTAGACATAGTTTTAATTACATTTAATGATTTAAACTGAAAGAAAAAATTGATCTTTCTAAGAGTTTGACAAATCCATAGTTAAAATATATTTATTAATTTAATATATAATTATAATAAAATTATAAATATGTTTAAACTATATTTTATAATGATATTATATTACAAAATAAAATATATTTTAACTTTAAAAAATTATATTATTGTTGAATTGAAGCTTCTGTGATCCATATCAAGTTTATGAGAGATTTTCCGGCATACATCACAAGATATTTCATTTGTCGAGGCATTTTGAACCAACCAGTGTGGTTCATCATCAGGACAAGTTGAATAAAGACAGAGAGAGTATACAACATGCCTAGGCCAAGTTGAATAAAGATAGAGAGAGCAGACAACATGCCTAGGTTGATATGTTTCTTCAACTTGTCTTGACGATGCACCACACTGGTTGGTCCTCACGATGCACCACACTGGTTGGTTCTGGTTGGTTTTGGTTGGTCCTGAGGATGCTCCACACTGGTTGGTTCGAAACTAGTCGATAACTGAAATATCATATCGAAAAATATATTATATTAAAAAAATAGTCTATTTAATTTATAATACAAAATAAAATAAATAAACAAATTATAGCTTAGTATAAATTAAATAATTTTTAATATAATTAAAAATATTATGTTATTAAATTTATATAAAAATAAAAATAGAAAATTAGTTTATTATTATAAAATAAATGTTATATTTAAAATACTTTTCTGTTAAAATAATTAATAGTTTTTTTTTTCATAAAATTAAATAATTCATCTAATTTTCATTTGATAATCTTTTTGTGCTTTTCTTTTTTCGATTTTCTTAAAAACTGTCTGCACTAAATAACCTAACTGAAGACTGATACTTCTCCGTAATTAATCTGGAAACTGATCACCTATACATATCATACCGTCAAAGATAATTTGGATCTGCAGGCTGAGGCTGTGGTAACGTCGATATGTCAAACATCTACCATGCCATTGTGATAATTTGCATATGGCCTGCAGACTGAAGCTGTGGCAACGTCAATATTTCAAACATGTACCATTCCATTGTGATAATTTGCATATGGGCTGGATTATTCGCAGATCTTGTACATTAACGACGATCAACTTGTGATAATTTGCATTTGGGCTGGATTATTCGCAGATCTTGAACATTAACAACGATCAACGTGTCCGGCAGGATTAGGGTTTATAATTATATTTAATGGAAAGTCGCCCATTTAAAAAAAAAAACCAAAATCCAATTTAATTACTACTTCTTACATCAATTTAATTGTTTATTGGTAGTGACTACCACTACGCAGTGTGTAGGTTGGGCTAATGATAGTTGCCATGATATGTATTTCAAAATACTCGGAAATTTCTATTTCATTTAATTGTTTATTGTTAGTGACTACCACTACGGAGTGTGTAGGTTGGGCTAATGATAGTTGCCATGATATGTATTTCAAAATACTCGGAAATTTCTATTTCAAAACATTATTCTTTTTGCTGCTTCGTATTAATATTATAACTGTCGACATCTATATACTAATTCAATTTATTTTTGGGATGGGTCAGATTTTATTTTTGAACTCTGAATTCGTTGACTCACTCCAGAGGAGCTTGTAGCTCATGATCTGTGCTACCAATAGCCATTGCTTGCGAGATCTCACTCTGCAGAGACTACGTTTACACCACTCTAGATGGGTATTGTGTATGTAAATCTGCTAACCGAATATAAGATTATTCATTACATATTGAATATTCAAGGAATGATAGCACAAATATAAGAGTTTTTATTTCCTTTGGGGCATGAATGAAACTAGGTTCTCTCCTTTTTAACGCTAAATTGTATTCTGAGTTTCACATCTCTGGATTTTGTTGGACTGAGGAAGTGGTTATTTTATGTTCAACAAGATAGAAAGTACAGAAATGGAGATTGACTGAACATAGTGGCAAAGACAGGGCATTAGAAAGTTACAAGTGCTGACCCGATGAATCATAATGAAGTCTTTGGTTGCATCGACCTCACGAAAAAAACCTCTATTTTATATAACATTATATATGTTATATGTTTTTGTGTTTTAATTTAGCCTATTTTATATTATGTTTCGATATTTTTAGTGAGGAGATATATAAATGTTAAATATTTATATTAAACATGTATGTTTAGAAACATGTATGCGTATATATCTGATTTAAGTATTTTTTTGGCAAAATAATAATTTAAAATTATATTATAATTTAATTCAATTTTAGGATTTTTTTTTAATATATCTAATATATTATATGAACATATCAATATGGCTTTGGGTTTTGTTAGGATTTGTATAACTTGTATTAATCTAAAGCTTTTACAACTTTTGTGTTGGTTTTCATGGCACCTCCTAGTGGCGCCATGGTCGCTCCTCTTACAACCAATCGCTTTAGCCAACAACCACTACGAATTGGTACTCCTCGGACGCATTCTCGGCAAGCCATGTCAACATCATCATCAAGCTCTAGCCACAAAACAATAGTCACTCCAATGTAGGATTCACCTGCTAAATCAAGCCAAAATTTGTTTCCCTATCAGCCGCAAGCTCAGGAAGTCACTCTTCTTGACATCTCGATAGAAAAGTTAGGATCCTGCATTGAAAGGAAGAAGGAAAGAGTGTTAACCTACAAATTCATCGACCCCTAGCAAGTAGAAAAAGCTTTCCTTAGCTGGCTAAGGATAAACTCGACCATTAAGGGAGATGCACAACTGAAATTATGCTCACTGGATTTTCTCACAGTAATATTTAAAAATATTGAAGATAGCGACAATATTCTATAGGGAGGACCCTATTTCATCAACTCTGTCAGTCTCTTCATCAAACCATGGGTTCAAAAATTCAATCTGGAGAAGGAAGACTTCTCCAATTTTCCAATATGGAATAGATTATATTCCTTTCCTCAGGAATATTGGGACCCAGAAATCCTAGCCTAGATTAGAAACAAGTTGGAAGAGTTTTTAATGCTCTCAGGCATATTGAAGATAGGAAGATATACTTCCTATGCAAGATTATGCATGTATATGGATCTCATGAAACCCATCCCTACCGACATTCAACTGATATGTGAAGATGAGATTTGGGAACAACTAATAGACTACAAGTAAATCTTGTTCACATGTAGGAATTGGCATGATTACAACCATCTCCTCAAAGATTTCCCTAACAACCTGGTGGCTCAGGAGGTGAATCATGCCAACATGAATTCATAGGCAGGAGATGAGGGCTTCAAATTTATAGCTAGGCGGAATTGGGCTACCAAGAAAAAGGGTGATCCTTTGAACCCTTCAAATGTGTAGAACAAAAATAAATTCTTAGTTTTGTAATTGGATGAAATAGAGGAACGAGAGGTGGCTCACGCTATAATCTGCAGAGACGAAGTTCAACTTTGGAGAAACAAGGAAACCATGGAGACTTTAAACTCGCCTTAAAATTCTCTCAACCCCACGTGGGAGTATCCTTCCCAGATGGAGGAAGAGGACTTACACAATCAAAATCTACAACCAATGGACCTACAATAGATATCTGATGAGTGTCAACAAAAAGACCCTACTATGATTCCTAAGGACCAAATCTAGCTAGTAGCTCATGCTTACATTTGGCACCAATATGTGATCCTACAACAAGCCAATAAGTCAGGTATTATCTCTTCCCCTTCAACATACTTCCCACTACAAGGGATAAGGAGGAATTCCACACAAGAACTCTCGTCGATCATGAAAGAACCAAAGAAAAAGGACAAAAATGAAAGAGTCAATTTCCGCAAGATCTGGGAGAATTTCTGGTTAACTTGGAATGGGTGAAACCAATGACAACACTATTCCCCTCTCAGCCTTCTTCACAATGATCAAGATTCTATCATGGAATGTAAGGGGATTAAATGAAAAATCTAAATGTTTCATCCTCAAAAAATAGATTTCGATGAATCAACCTGACATTCTTTTGCTTCAAGAAATAAAATGCTCTAAGTATTATCTTTTGCAAATCATTCTATCAATGTAGATAAATTACGAATTCTTGTCACACTGTGCAGTAGGAATTTCAGGTGGTTTAGCCGTTCTATCGAATCCTTCCATGGTTTCTAACTCAAAATCATTGTACCTTACTAAGATTCACTATTCTCTTCTAGTCGGTAGGTCCTTTTCCAGTCTAATTTCCTCTTTAATTTTTACGAGTCGATCCTCCCTTCTGGCAAAAAAATCTTCATTTTGAACCTTCATTCTGTGCATGAGCTGGTTAAGACAAAACCCCTGGATTGTAGCTGGCGATTTTAATTTGATAAAAACCTTTCAAGAAAATAATGGTGGAACAAGGAAATTGGAGGAAGCAACAAACTCTTTCAACTCTTTCATAGATTCCTGAAAATTAATTGATGTCCAAACATGAAATGATACTCACAATCGGAACAAAAAAGAGGAGACAATCACCACGTCATCTAAATACTAGATCGCTTCCTGACTTCTGAGAAACTCTTAATGTAAAGCCTTAAGCTCAATGCTTCAATCCTCTCAAGTTATGGATATGAACATTGGCCCATCACTCTAAACTTGGATTGTTCAACATCCCCAAGAAATAAGTCATTTTTCTTCAAGGAATTTTGGCTCTGCCACCATAATTTCCTCCCCAACATGAAAAAATGGTGGTCAGAATCAACCTTCATTCAAGGAAGGGTGATGTATAGATTTCATAAAAGGGTGAAATTCATTAAGCATAAGATTAAGGAAGGGAACATACAAGACTTTGGAGATATATTCAGGACAAAATATCCCTCTAAAACCAAATGTAACATAATCAACAGAGCATAATTGAGGTAGTACATCTCAGTTAAAAGAAAAACAGGGCACCCTTAGGCACCAACTACAAGAAAGATTGGCCCAGGAAGAAATACTCTACAAGAAAATGTCACGAGTTAAGTGGTTGAAAGAAGGTGAGTGTCATACTATTTTTTTTCATAGATCTATGGTCAACTATAGGAATAAAAGCAGAATCCACAGGCTTCGGGGACCCAATAATCAATGCGTATAGGATCACCCAGACATGATAGTTCTTCTATCAGGGCACTTTATTGATATTTTAACATACCCCACAAGAGATATAGCCTCTAGAACTAGAAGAATTACACAACACATCCCAAGGTTGATTACTAAAGAACAAAATGCAGTGCTCTCAAAATCCATCTCTTTGCAGGAAGTAGAAATAGTAGTTATGGGATTGCCAAGGAACAAAACTCCTGGCCCATATTGATATAAACTTGAATTCTATCAATATTGTTTTCCTATTCTTGGTCATGATATCTGGGAGGTTGTAGAAAATTTAAGATCGTTAACCTCTCTACTTTGAGTCGTTAATGTCACTTTGAGTGCCTTAATTCCCAAGTCGAGTCAGGAAACTCGCCCATTAGACTTCTAGCCCATTTATTTATGTAGTGTGATATATAAGATTATATAATAAATTGTAGCTAATAGACAAAAACCTCTTCTTCCACATTTGATTTCTCTAGAGCAAACAAGATAGTTGGAAGGGAGAAAAATCATTTACAGTATTATCCTAATCTAAGAGAAGCTGCATTCTCTTCGTACTACCAAAAATCCATGTATGATCCTCAATCTGGACATTTCAAATGCCTTTGACAAAATCAGACGGAAATACATCTTTTACACTCTTCCCGATTTTGGTTTTCACGGGATGTGGATTTCTTGGGTCATGTTCCTCATCACAAGATATTTCTTTTCAATCCTAGTAAATGGATCCCCATCAGCTACTTTTGCTCCATCCAGAGATATAAGGAAAAGAAACCCTCTCCCTCTCTATATTTTACTTTTGCTAGCTGAAGGGCTTGAGCATGTCATCTCTCAAGATCTTTCCACGTAGAAATGAAAGGCCTTGACTTGGGCTATCAAACTAAAAACTCTGCACATCATCACTTTGTGCATGACACATTGCTAATGGGTTCCCCAACCATCATTTAATCCAAGGCCTTGAAGGAAACCTTGGACACCTTCTCTTCTACCTTGGGAACGAGAATATATAAAGGAAAATTCCAAATTTTCTTTTTCAATGGTCCTTTGGCAACACAGATCTATATTTCTCACTTCTTGGGTTTTCAATGGAGCTCCCTTATGGAAAAATACCTTGGCACCCCTCTCGCTCTCAATCATCTTATATTTTCAGTATGTGAAGATCTTCTATTAAAATTTGAAGAAAAGTTATCAAGATAGACATTTTGTTCTCAAATATTGGTAGGTCACTTCACTCTTCTTAAGTTAGTCTTTTAGTTTTTACCTGTATATGTTTTTCTCTATTCTCATGACCCAAATCCATTCTAGACAATATCCAAAGCACGCAACGCTCCTTCCTATGGGGTGGGGATTCTCTTCAAAAGAAATGCACTCTGATTACTTGAGACACTCTCTACCTACCCAAGTGTTGAGCCTCAAACCTACACTTCTTTACACATCCTCTCAGCCTCTTTTTCCTATTCATTTCCTTCTTTTGCCACTCATACCCTCCATCAAATTGCTCAAATCATTGTATTTTAGGAATTTTTACATGGTTTGCTAATTATGCTAATGACTATGTTTGGTTTAGAATTTTGGTTCAAAGTGCTGCGTTTCCGCAGCTCACATAGGGTTTCCGCAGCTGATCCCGGTTTCCGCAGCTAACCCCGGATTCCGCAGCTATTTTATTAAATGATATGTTCCAGGTGTCGTCCGGGAAGAAGAGCCACATGGGCAAGTTCGTGGAACCAAGGAAATGGTGTGTGTCCCTCCAGATCACCCAAACAAGTCATCAAAACCCGTGTTCAACGAGGAGGCAACTACGGTCAACAGAGGTCATTGGCGGTGGCACGGCTCTGCGTGATCTGTTTTAGAGCACGTGAAGAACAGGTGGCATAGTCCTCAGTCATGAAGATAGTGGGAAACATGAATCCAACAGTGGATTGAATGCCCACAATGACCGTTGCCTAAATCCGAGGATGCAGCAAGACTACGTGTTTTTGCATAGCTGCTCGAATAGCTTAGTTTCCGTTAAGTTAGTTCGCTTTCCTCAGTTATAAATAAGGTGTCTTTGAACGTTGGATAGTTAGTTGTTAGCTGCTGATATGTACTTTTGAACTCCCACTGTATTTTCTATTTCAGGCATAATATATGAGAAGACTGTTTTCCATTTAAGCGTGTAATTGATCTTTGAACCAGCTGGAGTAGACAGAGGGCCCCTGTTTACTAAAGGCCTGTACAGTACTTTTTAATTTCCTGCATTTCTTTCTTTCATTTTATGTATATAATGCCTTTGATTGCTGTGTTTTGATAGCTGTATATACATTTCGAATTCTGCTTGTTTATATTTCTGCACTTTTCCATGACTGATCAGTGTATTATGCAGGTTTCTTAGACGTGTCCGGGACAGTTTCTTTCTTTTCTTTTTCACAACTAGTGACACTTGTGATCATCTTGTCTATGTTGCTGACCTTCCTTGTTTTGCAGCCTTTATTTACTTACTATCATTTAGTTAATTTGCATAGTTGCTTTCTGCTTTTAGACATCAAGTTGTTTACCTATTGATGGTTCCTTCTTCATAATTTAATATCTTCATTGAGGACCAAAATATCACTTAGCACAGCTTGGTTTAGTTGATTCAAGAACTCACAATTGCTTGGTTTATTTTTAATTCTCTCTCACATAATATATTCAGTTAAAAAGGCAAGAGGTTAAGAAGAAGTTAAAGTATTTGTGACTAGTCTTTCTTTTATGTAGATTTACTTTAGTTTCACATTGCTTAGTTGTTATTTGACATAGATTTCATTTTCATTTTCTTGCAACAGTAGAGATACTAGACCAATGTCATTAGTCTTTTATTTGATGCCTTTATTTTCCTTTAAAATTTGATTTCATTTCAGTTGTTGTTCAAGCTTTCTTTTAAGTTATAAAAAGCTCATCACAATCTCACACACTTCACTCGCTTTATTTCATTTCCATCACATCACATTAGGAGAGATATACTTGAAAACAAACTTAAAAAGTTAAAAACGACAAAAGCTTAAGAAATAGTTGCCTAAGTACATACAGTACACCTCACTTCATCAGCTTACGAGCCCCGGGTTGACATTTAAAAGTTGCAATTTAGACATCACTAAATTGACCAAACACTTGGTAGCGAGGAAAATCCACTAGCGGTTATGAGCTCACCCCTACCACATGTCTTTATAGCATAATCGGAGAGTAGAGGAGCTTATTATACATATGAGTGACGAAAGGATTTGGGGATCTTTCTCCTTATACACCATATCCCATAATACTTATACACATATCGCGGAAACACCATTCAATGCATGCTAGAAGCCCTATTATCACATATATCATAATCACTTAGTTCCTAATCCAGGGCAGGTAAGAGCACGTATAGGGTGGAACAACACGGACGGGTTTCAATGGCGAGTGAGAATATAGACTTATTACCTTTGCCTGAGCAGCCTAGTGCTCTTACCCTTATTACCTTTCCATCGATACTAATTGACTTATATAGAGAAGATCATTCAGTCCCTCATATAGAAATCTTGACCTAATACATCATCCAAGGGGAAGTTAGAATTATGAACATTTCAACGAGATGGATATTGTTCATATAGTTCTCATCACTTTACCCCTTAGTTAGTTGCTCCACCTCACCTTACCTATTACAGAATTTACACCGAAAATAGGAATAGGAGCCTAGCCTTCCTTCTTGATGTCTGATCACCTTGCGAGTTACCCTCCTCTTTTCGAGAGTACCCCACCTAGACTCTTATTATCATCAATAGAATAGCTCATGAGGAACAAGCAATGCACTCTTCTATTGACGTAGTAACAATACAACTCCAAAGTATGTTCAATAGTTCTTAACCCATCAACTAGTCAAGCTAACCCATGTAAATGAGAGGGGATCAGAGTAACAGCCTCTTTCTCTTTTATTAGCGAGGCAGTCTCAGCCTAAGATTTTACGTCTAGTCCTACTTGCTTATCCAGTTCAGGATCACTTTATGCTGGGTCAAGTGTGGGGTCTAGTTCCAGGTTCCAGTAAGTGCCTTTTATTCGCTAAAGTGCATGGATTATAGTGCCTTTTCATTTCCTTCCTGTCTTTAGCCAGTAGGATAGGGTGGTCTTTTACAATATTTTTTTGATACGGAACAACCAGATTCAGCTTACTAAGTGACTAGGCGGGGGTACAGATTCAAAGCCAGTTGATGAACCAACAATTGAAGTTGATCCCATAGAGACAATGGTTTTACCCGTTAGAGAGTAGGATCCAGATCCTATAGTAGGCTAGGGATAGCTACAACTCACTAGCTTTAGGATGTTCCCCAACCAACCAACCAGAAGGTTCCAAACCAACCAACAGCTAACTAGGATTACCATCCCATAGTCATTAGGATTACCACCTATGATTTGTCAATCAAATCAAGAAGTAGGGTAGGTATGCTTGCTTGTAGGTTAGGCAGATCAGCCCATCAGATGATAAATAAACCCCAACTAGAGTACTTGGGCAGTAAGAACTCATCTACATGGTCAAGTTAATCCCAACCTGGAACTACTATTCCTACGGGGAGCTTTTCTCCAGCCAGACACTCTATACTGGAAATGAAATAAGATACTACGGGATACCTATTTAGTGGAACCTAAGTATCTATGGGGAGCTAAGTAGGTGACACACAAAGTATAGGTTTAGGTAATCCCAACAAGCATCAACTCAGCCAGGATCAAATAGTATCATAGCCTTAGGATCACTACCTACAATTCATATGAGTTACCTCACAATGATCCAACCTGAAACAATATTGTACATGGGGATAAGGAGACAACACCAAATGTATAGGTAGCTTTTCAGGAAGGAGTCGGCACCTATAATTGCATGAGGTGGATGGTCCAATACCTATTATTGTATAAACTACTTCCTTTCTTCCATACCTATGCATGCATTTGTATCGAGTTGTTTGGCTAACCAAGCTACCCAGCTAATGCATCCAACTGGGTACCACTCATATATGGGGTCAAGGAGCTATTGCCCAATAGTTGAACCAGGTATGGGGGATGGGGGTAGGTTTATTTCTCTTTTAGGCCATATATTGCAATGAAAATTCTAGATTTGACATCTTGGCATATTTACCCAACAAAATAATTGACACCCTTTTAGGAATCCCACTACACACACCTTTCAACTTTCTCCCCATTAGGTGAGAAGTGACGATTTCAGTTGACATTTCAATTTCCAGTTCAATATTATACTAGGACATCCCCTTGGGGTTATCCTCATTTTATGTTTCATGGGGGTTAGTTCCACTCTCATTCGAGTACCCTGAGTTAACACTAGAAGTGTGCATCCCTTGAGTTCACATGTTCAAAGGAGTTCCCAGAATTTCTCTCTTCGAACTTTATCCTGATATCCCTAATGACATTAGTTGGTTTGGGGAGTGGCTCTCATCCCCGAATCTTGCTAGTCGACCAAGCATCTCCCTGATGAAATTAGCCAGTTTGGGGAGCTAACTATTAGATCAGAGCTAAGTTCAGGTAGCTATGAGAGCAAATAATGCCAACACCCAACTAGAATACCTGGATATTTATCAAACACCTTTACCTGGATCTACTTGATCTACCTTATTATATGCTTTATTTAACTTGATGAAATCTTAATCTATTTTCTGGGTGGAGCATCGAAATGGGTGGAGTCAGTTTGTTCTCGAGGTCAAAGGCCAAGTGTGTGCCCCAATCATTAACCCATTCATTTTCATGGTTCCCTTCCTCATATTTCATTCAGGTTTAGGTATAAGTTCATTGGTGTGCTACTTATTAATAATGGTTGATGATTTAGTGGGGTTTGGGTTTGGAGAAAGTGACTCGGCTTGATTCTAGGCTCTGGTTTGAGGAGCTATCAGAGCTATGTTCGGGGAATTTGGTAGCTCATGAATTAGGTCCCCCATATCCCCATTGGATTTTGTTAGCTGGTTACCCCTTCTAATCTATATTTAATAATACTTACCCAACAAACTTGGAGTTTTACTTATATTTACAAGTGGCATATGTTGAGATAGAATATATTATTGAATCCATCTATCTCGAGATCTATCTTTGTATCTGTGGATCTATCTATACATTGATCTATCCATCTATTTAGCAATCCAACCAATACCCGGCATATCTATTAATCAACAGACATAACTCTTACCAAATTCAGTCAAGTAGACTGGGCATAGCTATTAATGCATGGTTAAAAACATGACACAGGTTAAAGGAAAAGGAAACGGGTTCAAGAAATAAAGAAAGGTCGGTCCTACCTTCCCATCGGGTGTGTGGGTCCAATGGTTGGTTGGGCTTATTGGGTTGGTTAGTAAGTCTAGCTCGTTACCAGGTCTGGATGACTTCCCTGATACCTTACCTATTGCCTGCATCACTTACCTATTACTTAGCAACTGGAGGAGTCCAAAGCACAGATTCAAAATTCATGCCATATATTCCCTAGAAAATGAACTTTTTGCACCCGAATCTATCATTACCCCACTTTCACCATAGACATAACTTTGAACATACTTCGACCATCTTACAAGCTCAGTTATCATCTCAGACTCATTCCTATTTGCAACCTCCGAACTCGGAATGGGAAGTATTAAAGGTTATTTATGGGGAGAGTGAAGGATTAGTTCCCGATAGTCGAGCAAGCATAGTCCAGTTTGGATAGGAGAGGATTTGAGAGGAACGGTCTGGATAGGAGAGATAGTCCCAACGTTTGGGATCTGAGCACAAGGATATGGTGGAGACAGGGCAGCATCAGGGTTAGCAGGACACACAGAAGGGTCAGTAGGGTCAGGCACAACAAAGAGAGAATGTAGCCTTATTGGTTAGTTCTGCTTAATCAAGGGTTAGACTGGTTTACTACTAAAGGGGTTACTAACTATACCCCTCATTATGGGATGACATTATCAGATGCAGGATGATTAGATCGGGATGGCATTATAAGTAAGTGGTAGTAGAGCAGGAGACTAGGAAGAACTATAGGCGGAGGGAACAGGAGACTAGGAAGGACTATAAGGAGGAGGCTAGGAAGAAGAGTATTCCTCGCACATAGGTAGGCACCTCATAATATGAGCATATGAATAAGGATAAAATATGGGCCATAATATGAGCATATGAATAAGGATGAAATATGAATAAGGAAGGACATTGTTCATGCACATGAATACCTACTTATATTATATACATCTTAGCTATTCATAACTACCCTACCTAAGTAACTTATTCATAACTGCCCTAGTTAACCGATTCGGATCACTTACCCTATTACAACAAGGGTAGGAGTCCTACCAACCGACCAATTGAGTTAGGATTTGGAAGGAAGTATACTAGCCATTTCATTAAGTGTACAATAAGCTCCAAAAAGCATAAATGAAAATTCATACCATATAGGTCTTTCAAATTCACTTTCATATACCGGATGCCTAATCATACTACTTGAGACAGAGACATCTTTTCACTTTAGGAATACACATTTTCAAAGAAGGTTTTCTTCAAGAATCCATTCTCATTTCAATGGAAATTTGGGAAGTCACAAGTCTAGAAGTCTTCAGAATTATGAGAGTTGTTTAGGGGGAGTTCCCAATAAAAAAGCAAAGGGCCCACAAGATTCGGTTCGAGAGGGATCAGAGAGAAGAGGAACGGGGTTAGTTAAATAAACAAGGTTTTTTACATATGTCGTTAGTTGCGTATGCATGATTAGGATTTAGAACCATGAGTACCCCCTCACTGTCACTTTGAAACTCTGAGGTCTGACCGAGTACGGCCTATCTAAGCACTAAGTAATAGGTCCGAACTAAAGTGCTTCTGATCTCCCAAATAAAAAGGGTTTCAGGGTTGGTGTTTCCATTGAAGTAAAAAGGGGAGTAGCATTGAAATTGTAATTGTGGGACCATATCTTCAAAACAAAAATACCAGGGACTGCTTCAAGGGTAAAAGAATAACTAGGAAAGTTGTCTCATATGGAGGTTAAGGTGTATATCGTGGTGTCAAATCAGGATCTAGAAATGGAAATAGTGGTCAAACTAGAGTGTAATAAAAGGTGGTTGAGCACGTAGGTAAATAAGCATACTCTTGATTGGTTGGTTGGTTGGTTCCTTCGTTCCTAGGTTCTCTGGCCTGGCTTCAAATCAAAAACCTAAATGGTGTAAAGCAAAAGAAAAGTAGGTAAGATTATTTGGTAAGACCTAATAGTAAGTGGGAGCTATTGAAAGGGCATGAGCATAAGAGGTAGGTCTAAATGGTAAAGTACTAGTAGGAGTAGGTATAATGGGCAGACTAACTATAATAGGTGGATGAGGTACCAAGCAGCTAGCTCAAAAGGGTGAGAAAAGTAGACCTACCTATGGTAAAACCAAAGGTAAGTGTAGGTATGATGTAAAGTGTTGAATCTCTGAGGATGAGCAAAGGAGAAGGAGCTAATAAAATAGGATTCTCCTAAGAGAAAAGTGCTTTATTTAAAAGCATAGGTTGTCTAAAGCAATATAGCAAGTAGTGTATCCAATTGTATATGTAGGTAAAGCCTAAAATCATCCCCTTTCTGTATGGACTATTTGAAGTCAAGACTTTGGGGTTAGGAATGAAGGAGAGGGAGAGGGAGTCCCTAATGAGGGTGAAAAATTTTCTGAATATGGTGAGCTAGAGGGAGTTTCTACTGTTGTTCTTGTTGATGGAGTTGATGGAGTGGTTGACCTTTCATACATGGTAGTTAATGTAGTTATAGAAGATCTAATCCCTTCATGTGTTCAAGATCCTATTGAATACCAGGATGGGCGTATCGAGTTGACACAGAAGCAGCAATAAAGGCATTTGACCAAGTGAAAGCTCCAGATGCAAATCGTCTAGTGTTAGATGTCTATGGAGATAGAGAGGGAGGACTTGGTAGAGTGGTATCAGTTTGGCTACCATATGTAGATATAATGCTAGTATGAGTTGTTTCTGTTGGTTCCGTAGCTTATTAAGGCTTTCTTGGTGTAGATGGATACCTTGGTTAGTGCGAGTAAGATTGTAAAGAGGAAGATAAAGAAGGGGAGCAGTTAAACAAACAGGAGGAGTTCCAGGAGGAGATGGAGACCTATAAGTTCAAGGAAAAAAGTCTTCACCTTATCAAGGGTCTTAACAGCACCCTAGGCACCATTCTTGACAAATTTCATATACCACTGCAAGGGTTATAGGGCCTCATGTTCTCTACCCTCGACCCTACAACTCTACCCACCACCCTACACCCTTGACCCTATGCCTCACTTATCAATACAACACTAGGTTCAACAATTGGATCGAAGGCATGAATTTACGACAATGCTTACGATGGCTTCTGTCGAGGATAGGATTTGATCATGCAACATACGGACACACTATGATTGTATCTACCAGAAGTGATGATAGTATTTGAGTCGCGAGGCCGATGATGCATTATGCTACTCAATGCAGTGACTCAATGAGGGAAGGAGTATCGATACCACTCGATGGGAGCACCTAGTTAGCTTCCGATAGCCGAGACCGGGGGAGAAGAAATAGAGGATCGTTGCTGCTAGCCAAGACAAAGGAGACCTCACCAAAAGGAAGATGCATAGATGGAGGCCAAGAATCGTTCAATTTAGTAGCACAAATAAGAGAATGAGCAGAACTTGTAGGGAGGAACAATTGAAGAGAGGAGAGGTTACCCCCAGGATTATGTTATTCATTGATCTTACTCAATGATGAAGGAAGGTGTGATAAGGGAGCGAGGTGCAATGATGTTACTCAATAATAGGTGAGTAAAACTACTGCTCGATACCCGCATGATCTGATTGCTACCTCTTGCCTTATGTTGAGCACCACCACGATGCCTGTTATCGATACTGCCTAACCCCATGACTTGCCGATATGGCACATAGTTCCTACATCTTACACGCCCCACATCACACATCCATACATGCCACACATTCAATTCCATATGCCCACATATACTCTATCCATTCAGTTACATCCGCATTTAGTACACATTCTAAGTTTGATTATTGAGATTGAGAGCCAAATTCTGGTTATAGGGATGAAGTCACAGATGGCCCAAAGGCAGTCCCCTGAATTAGCATGATCCAGTTCCTGATTCTCATGAGATAGACCCAGTTTCTATTGATCTTGATCTAGTTATGGAAGATGTAATTCCTTCATGCGTTCCAGATCCTATTGATTCAGAACCACCATCGACAATAGGGACCAACTTTGGGATTGATCCACAGAGGCACTACGTTAGGCAGGTAAGAGAGCTCTTATCCCTAGTTCAATAAATGGATTTGGTAGCCAACCCTTCCAAGAATGAAGTGATGCTTATTTGTTCAGTGTTTCATGCGTTTTCTCGATATGGCCCATTAACCCATAGAAGAGCGTGCCAACATGATCGTACCACTAGGTGGAATACTAACATATCTGAAACTAAGGCATGTTTGGCTATGAGTATAAGACTAATAACATATCCAAAGATCTAGTTGGAATGGGCATCAACCAATGAAACAAAAGCCCAAATGCATATCATCCAATTTCATTTCTAGGCATTAAACCACCAATTTCATTGCCTCCAACAACAGTAGCACCACTAACAACACCATCCCTAGGTGGTTAGCCATATTTTGAGATCGAGATCCATAGCTAGCAGCACCAAAGTAACCAAACCTATAAGCATACCTAGGTAGAGTAGTTCCATATCCACCGTTCAGCAATTCCTGGCCCAGTAGCAGCAGTTTCGGATCCTCCAAGAGAAGTTGAGTTAGTCGAATCAACCAGCAAGCAATCAAGTAAGCCTGGTTCTTTATTATCCCATTCATCTAGGGGTTGTCTCTTTCTTCTGTCTAGGTAGGTGTAGTTGGTTTAGGCCAGCCAGGGGTTGTCGAGGTTATTTCTTCAGGTGTCATGTTCCTAAGGAGTATGGTCTTCAGGTTCACGGTTAGGGCCAATGGGTGGAAAGTTGTCTTATTCGAGCGAAGCGGGCTAGGTTGTTCATTGCCATGCGACTCCTCTTAACTTAACACTATAGTAAAAAGCCATATCATCTATCTACTATCTCAAGGTTTTTTCCTTCTAAGGTTAACGCTGTTATGGCTTAAAAACGATCTGATCCTGTCATTTTCCCATGTTATATCCGTGCACTAGGTACTCATTTTTATTTAGATTGGAAATCCTTGCAATCTCCATGTCCTTCAATGTTATACCTTCGCAACCCAGCAACTCGCCCAGGGACAGGAGTAACTTACACTAGTAATTCCTTCCCTTCAATAAAAAAGAACTAGCTCTAGTATGAACCACTTATCGACAAAACTAGAGCTAAAGACACATCTACAAATAGTCGTTACGCAGATAAATCGTGCATGGTTCAAGATGCACTCCAATGTATGCTATCCAGTTTTCTCGATCATATCGGTAAAGAAAGAGGGGTATGTTTGTTGAAGTTGTTGGATGAAGGAAGCACTTTTCATAGCTAGGTTGATTTCATTTCATAGGGTGCTTTTTTCATTAATCAATTGTATCTGGCCAGGTAAAGCCTGCCCCCACCAATAGTAATAGTATATTTACCTACCTTAGCATTCCAAGCTAAAGCAAAGTGGTTTTTAAGGGATAACTCCATTCACAAAGGTGAGGTGAAGCAGTAAGTAAAGGATGGAAAAATGTTGGTAGCATGCACGTAAGTAAAGGAAAGTATTCCAGGTTCTAAGTAAGTACCCACTCAAGCCCTTCGAATCATCTCCGAGGTTTGCTGGCTCTGTATTGAATAAAAGCAAGAGGGAAGTTAGTGAAAATGATCCAGGACTGTTGGTAGCTGTTGCACAGAAAGGTAATGGCAGATTCAAAAGATAATACAACTCTAAGTGCCCACCCAAACAAGCCTGTAAGATCTCATAAGTAAGGAAGGTAGTATTGACTAAATCCAAGCAATTCCAATCTCAGCTCCGCAGTGACTATTTCCTCTCCCTTATGGTTGAGTTAGCTTTTGATAGGCAGTAACTCATGTTATATAAAGAATTATTAGAATAATTTCAGGGTTTTTTCATAATGTACTTTCTATTCAGTTAAACTATAACTGGAAATTTTATTTAATGAAACATGGCCTTTTCAAATGCTTTCTACCATGGACTTTAGCCCCATTCAATCACTAATAAATATTTGAAACTTTAGGGTTTCCTCCAAATTGATTTCCCAATCCAATAACACATAATATCATAAGTAATAATCGACGAAATACTACTTTGTTCCTAGAGATCGGCCAGATTCGAACCGAAATAGATAAAACAAACTAGCTTCCATCTCTCGAACTCCAAGTTAGTTAGGGAAATAAAACCAAAAACTTTCATGTTTGGGGTGCCTAACCATTCGCACACCCGCGAGCCAACATCCAGTGTATACATTCATTATAACCGTCCAGTGTGGGAAAGCTAGTAATTCATTGCCTTCCCTCAAGTCTAATATTTCCTACCCTTAATACTACTATTGCTATTGCTTACCATCATTTCAAGCCCTGCCCTCAATATTACTATGGGCGGTAATCCATTGATTCTAATGCACAGTGAAACCATTACTTTAGTGCACTAAAATGACCAAATATATTTCTTAGTGAGTCAAAAATCCCCTTTGGGAGTCGAGTTCGTAACCCAATAAACAACACCCAAAGAAATATATATTTCTTATGTAGTTGATGACGAAATGGAAATGACATAAGCTAGTTGTTATAATGCTAGTAGGCCAGTGATGTAACCTAGAACTACATTCATCTATACGGGGACTGTTAAATTCCAGCGTATAGTGTGAGAAGTCATTCCAACATATAGTGGTATAAGTCATTGTTACTGGTTGTTTCACTTCAACTGTGTGAATGTTTGTTTCGGTCACTGTGTTACTATTCTTTTCACTTTGTAACTATTTGTTTTAAGGTGTTCCTTTCATTGTGTTACTGATTGGGTTAAGGAACTGTGTTAATTTCACTTTATGACTGTTAGTCTGACTGTGTCACTTATTTTTTTATTGTGTTACTTTCACTATGTAACTGAGATAACAACAATACTAATTTGATTTTGTCTTTGGAAGATTGATGAATGAGGAAACTTGCCAGAGCCACCATTCATAAGCATGTTTGTAGGAAGGCTTGCAAACAATGTTGTGGATGGCCATGCCATTGTTCACTATTCCAAGGCTATAAAGAAGATTTAGGAGGCTACACTGAAGAGGATGTCTGAGGCTACACTGAAGAGGAAGTATGAGGCTACACTCTATTCAAGGAGATCATGCGGTAAGGAATGGCACTTGAGCAATTGAACATACAAATTGAACCTCTATCTAGCTCTCCAATCAACCCAGGGAAGGACACTCTCTCTTTCCAACTGAGGGAAGGACACTACTCCAAACGATGCAATCATTTATAACTAACTATCTCTCTATCCAGCAGGAGAGAAAAACTCATTATCGTTGCTTAGGCAACCTCACTGAGGCAATGCAGTGAACGTATAGAAAGAAGTTAGAAGTGAATGTAATGGACGTACCAAATGAATGAAACTCTATCTCCAAGGACCTTCACCCTCGTATAACTATTGGGGTGAGGACCTTTTAAGCCTTTTGTCTATGCTTCAAGGAATGACGAAACAAACGAATTTATTTCCCATTCATTACCAATTGCAATGACGAAGGACTGATACTTTGAATTCAATCAAACATACATGCCCAAGGACCATGCACCAAGCTCCATCCCTATGCCCATCGTTAACCCTTCCCAATGGTACACCTGTCATAGCGAAGTAAAGAAATCGTATAAAAGAAAGAGAACCTATACCTTATATCCATGTCCAAGAACCATACCATCGGAGCACATCTAATCATAATTCTTACATACCAGAATATCTGTGCTATACACCAACCTCACGTCACTGATACCTAGATCATTGAAACAAATAACAATAATCGATCTCAGTTGACACATTTAGGTTTAAACCTTCCCTAGTGCTATTTGTATTCCTTGTAGGGCCCTATGGGTGCCAATGTTATATTCTCTTTTCTATTGTTGTAGGTCTTGTAGGGTAGTGATGAAAATCCCAATGAAGAGAATGCATAGATCGAAGGAACGCACAGTGGGAACAAATGCATTGGACGGGGTACATATAAATAAGGGGAACAGATCAGGGGAAGAGCACATTAAATATCTAGCATCAAAGCAAGCTGGATCGACTGCTTTTTTGACTGCATCAATTGATGATAGAAGATCTATTTTTTCAACTACTGAATCTACTCTTGCATATCGATTTGCTAATTTTTGCGAAACTATATAAGGATTTGCAATTCAATCAGCATATGGCTCTGTAGGGTAAACTAGGTATGTATCTGGGTGAGGTAGTGGTTCTTCAACTATGGGTGTTGTCTCCTCTCCTACTGATTTTGACTCAACCCTTGTTATTCTCAATTTCGATATGTTGTTCATGCTACTAGTAGCTAAGCTATTGTCTCTACTGATGACTATGTATAAACTGGTTTTGTTCACTTTGCAACCACAATTGGCTCTTGATCTACCATTTATGTTGGTGAATCAATTGGATCAACTACTCCTAGGACTGGATATTGATCTAGAAATGGAGCTACTGAATCAACAACAAGATCAACTATTACGGGTGCTATTGGCATATCAATTGGTTACTTCGCCACCTTCCCCAATTGGCAAAACACATATGGATTCGCTCAAACTGGGGTTGGTTCTGTAGCTTATGAATCAATGGGTTATGACACTCAAACTATAGGATGTGGGACTGCAATAGGGGAAAAATTAATTGGCTATCGAACTGCTGGAAGGGATGTTGTTGCGTAATTAACTATTGCACGTGCTGCTGCGCGCTTTGGTGCTTGCCCCTCTGCTTCTGGTTCCGGCGCAAGGTATAGAGAAACTAGTTCTACTTGAACTGCTATTTGAGTAATAGGGATAGGGGTAGCATCTTCTAAGAAGAAGGCAACCAAAGAGGCATCCCCAGTATCATACGCAAGGATAACGATAGTAGGATGTGCGAAAACCCGGAACACCATGGGATGTGATAAATTAGGAACAAGGGGAATATACCAAAAGGAATAACAGGCTATGCTAAGATCTGAATCTACTAAATATACATATGCCTCACCAACTACTTTTTCAACTGGATCAACCAGTGCTTTCGCTGGTCAAGAAGCAGATCCTATTGAAGGAACTAGCGAAGGGATGCTAGTACTACTACTAGTGGGTATGCTAGCCCAAATGTTGGCTCTGTTGTTTTTGGTGCTTAGTCAATGGGTTTCGGATCAACTACCAGTGCCTTTGCTTCTGGGACAAGAAGAAATGTTGCAGGATTTGCGACTGTATGGTGCTACTAAAATTGTGGCTTAAGCTGATTTTCACACTATCTCTATCTCTGATACTGGCTCTGCTACTTATGGATCTACTACTAGATCATTTGCTGGATCAAACTCAAAAAATGCCATTGGTGTTGGTTCTTCAACAGATTCTTCCACCTTGACTATTGCCTCTATCCTTGCTTCTGATGCTACTAATGGATGTGTTCGAACTGGTTGGTGTTGTTGGAACGTATTCTTTGAGGCGTAGTAGTATAGCTGGAAGGTGTAGTATAGCTTGGCTTTATGACTATATTACTGGCTTTTGTCTATTTGGCTTAGTTATATAGCTAGCTTCCTGGCTTTATATGCCTGGTGTCTAGCTTGGCTTATTAGTTACATGGCTTGGCTGGCTAGTGACTCATTGGCTACTGGGCTAGCTGGTTGTGGTGATGTTGTTGGCTCTACTACTTGAACTAGAACTTAAGAGGTAAAGTCCTCATATTCATAAATCAAAGTCATATAATAGAACAACCTACCTTTCTTCTTCTTTCTCTTCTCGCTTATTCAACCCTCCTATTCGTTACGGGTATAACGAGATAGATGACCTGGCTGTAATTATGTGATCTCTTGCTTGTTGGCTGCTAGCTTGCTTCTCATCAACCTGCCTTGCTTTCTTGCCTACCTACATTATGATTATTATTGCTCTCATTCTGTCGATCAATTTCACTTTATCTTGACGAATTCGACCTTGCAAGCTTCCTTACAAGCCACCAAGACTTGGGGACCTACCTTCAATTGTTGTATGCCTGATACCACTTTACTTACTTTTGACCTTGCGACCTGACTACCTTCAACTTATATTGACCTTGTGGCATGCCCTCTCGATTGATACCTATCCATGTATATATGTCTCCTTCCTAAGATCTTCTCCCTCCTATCCCTTTCAAACTACAAAAGTCATGCCACCAACAAAGGACGTGAATCTCAAGCCATTTCCACCAAGCCCAATTACACCTGATGTAGTTCAATGCCCCCCATAGTTCTTGAATTGCCCAGTTCCCCATATCCACGATACAATATGGAGAGTGCATGTTTACACCAAAGGAGACACGACGGACACAGTTAGTTCAACAACTCCTAGTTATCCATTTTTTCCTTTTCATCACATCTCCTTATGTTAGGCGGGATGCATTCATTATATGGGTGGGGCTACTTGGTTGAGTTGTTGGGCAGGGCCGCTTGGCTTATAGGTTGGGCTTATGCACTGCTCAGCTTGGCTCCTAGGCTTGGTTGAACTTATAGCCTTGGATATTTTGCTTTGCTACTTGGTCGGGTTACTTCACTTGGATCCCAGGCTTGGTTGCTTGATTGCGCTCTGCTTGGTTAAGCTACTTTTTTGAGCTACTTGGCATAGCTACTAGACTGGAGACAATCATTGACAAAAGGTCTCCGTTAGCTGGTACTTGATGCAGATAGATGGCAATCACACGATGACAAGAGTCATCCAAGAGTCAATGCCTAGTGTGTAGATGTCGCTACTCACTCGATTCAGTTTTAGATGTTGGTACTCCATGCCAAGGTTCAATGCTAGGTTTCAATTCATACACTCAATACGAGTGTTGTTGCACTCGACGCTTAGCTTGAATTTCTATCACATCCCAATGCGAGGTATAATATTTCATCCCAATACAAGGTATAATATAAGTCTCACCATGTTATCTACCCTCGAACCTCGAACCTCAACCCTCAACAAGATATAGAACACAATTTACTACATCTGTTGACCCTTACCAATATAGAACACAGGGAGGATAAAAAATAGTGAGGAATTTCTTGCTCGACTGTAAGGGAGAGGTGGCCTAGAATCTA